>JAUELE010246166.1:0-11097 GCA_031471655.1 Diodora aspera | reverse complement strand
TCTTGAATAGGAGTGGGTTCAGGGTATTTGACGGATGGAATCAGTAGTCTATTTATAGCCTGAATTTTGAGGATGCTCGACCCTTTGAACTTCATGGACATTCTAATACATGTGTTTAACGGTCTCATGATTGTGGCAAGCTGGACAAGTACTTGAGATATTAGAATCACGTATGTGATTGTAGGCATATACACCACAATGACAAAGCCTAGCCTATTTCTTAGGCCGTATTCACACTATGAGCTGCGCTTTGAGGCTAGCTGTGGTGAAGCTGTAGACGAGCATCAAGCTGAATCTCATGGTGTTCACACTATAAGCTGCGCCAGCTAGCGAAGACTGTTGCTTATGATCTAGTTTGTCATCCAAGTGTTATTATAACAGAGACAAACACACAGTCTAGATATTTCGCCAGTCTAGATCTGAAGTTAGCAGTCTCTCTGGGATCTTATTTATTTTATTTCAAATGAATTTCGTTTGAATTTAATTTTTTTTAAATACAAATTTTAATCTTTCTTCAGAGACTATTATTTTAGTCTACTTATGATCAAACTGCAAAGAACTGTCTGAAAAAGTCGTAGGCCTAGTGCACTATGAAAACATTTCGGTTCTCGCAAGAAAAAATGACGTCATTTTTTAAAATGAAACGTGAAGGTCAGTGTACTCGGTGTCACAAATCGAGCTTTGAGCGGCGCTTAACTCTTTGCCTCCGGAATATGTTTTTCACATATTGATCTATTTAGACTGAATATCCTTGTAGACAATGTACATTTTTTTACGTTTGTAAAGTAATATGGCCATAACTTTTTAAAAAGGACTCATAGGTATAGAAAAGTATATATTTTCTTCATCAGGAATACTTGCTCTATCTAAAAATGCTATAATATCTACTCTAGTATGATCCAACAAGGTTTCTTGCTGAAAGGAAACAAGAAAATCAGAGAAAAAAAATAAAAAGTCAAACCATTCCTCCATGTTCTTTCTGAAAAAACTATGTTACTTTTTTTAAAAATGATCAAAAAAGTGCCCTTGCTATCTTTATTATTTTAAATGTATCACACTTTGAAAAGAATAAAATAAAAATTGTCTCTGAATAATGTCATCCAGGTCAGCTATGACACCTGAGGGTTTAGCTGGCTCAAACGGGTATGCTAACCCAGGGGCATCATTTTGATCCTTAGTAACATCATTCCAGTTCATTCTATTACCAGGAATGTTACCCTGATGTACAGGGTTAGGCTGAGATCTGCCCATAGTTCGTACTGATCTGCCTCTACCTCGTACCGCTAACCTGGCAGTTTTGCTAACTGGCTCGTCACGACTGTCAGAGTCCTCACTACTGGCTTCACTTTCACTTTCTACCTCTTCCTCCGAATCCTGTGACTCTTCTAAATCATCACTATCATCATTATTCCACTCCGACAGCAACTGTACAGCTTGTAATGCTGTAAATCTTCGTGGTCGTGAAGTACTACAACCGCTTGTACTGGGTGTCGCCATTTGAAAGCTCCCGGATGAGCTGAGATTTCTACACGTCATTATATTTAAATAGGACTAAAGGTCATATTCGTCAACTCTGATTGGTCTGATTCACAAATCTATGACAAATAAGGGGATTCCCCAGGTTCATAGACGATGACGTATACAAGCCGCTGTCAACGACTTTTCGGATAAAGTGATCAAAACGGCCGCGCTGCTGTAAGCGGCTTGCCGGAGGCAAAGAGTTGATGCTCAAAACCAAAACACCGCTCACTGCTAGCAACCTCGCACAGCTGAAGCCTGTGAGGTGAACAGCTCAACGTTAACCAGTACAACACTTTCTGCCGCCGAGCTCAAAGCTCAATGCTCGTAGTGTGGATGCGGACTTAACCTACCAGCACTTTCTGACCAAGAACTCAATTTTAGCTGGTTGGACTGAGGCAATTTAAGAGCAATGCCACTTTTCCATGGTGAATCCACCGGCGTTTTCAGTGTCTCTGTGTGAGGCAGGGTGATCCATGAACGCCGCAGAACTTTACAAGCTGAACTGTACACCCTTCCAACTATCCGAGATCCACACTCCTTTACTTCTCCAGCTCTGGACCTGCATCTTTTGCACAAGACCAACTCAACTCACGTTACTAGTCTTGGTTGCAAAAATACATAGTGACTAGAGCCTGTATTTAACCCTTGGAACTTGACCTTGGACGGAGGGTGTGGGTTAGTGTGTGGACGGAGGGTGTGGGTTAGTGTGCGGCCCAGAAATGTGCTTAGCAGTCGTGGGTTCTAGTCCTTACTGAAGACGGAATCTTGACACAGTCGTGATGTAGGCGATACTGAAAGACTGCTGAAAGCGACGTTAAATCTGAAATCACTCACTAGTAGTGAGATCCCAATTTCCAATCAGATAATTGTTTTGTTCTAGACCCCGTGGGGTTCCCGGGGGTGTCCCTCTAACACCAGAAAGAATAGGACCCCAGTACGCTAATTCTTGCCGTAAGAGTTGTCTAAAATGAGGATCTTTTGCTTTTTCTTTCTTATCATCGATCCTGTGTTGTCGCTTATCCTGATGTGCCTCTTGCACTTCACATTGCACTATGGCTGAAATATTGCTCCCTGCAATGTAAAAATCTATTTCACTTACTCGCTCTTTCTCAGTGATAAAATCTTTTAGCGTCGGGGGTCAGTTGTTTGAGGGTCGGCCTTCTGAGGGTCGTGGGTACGATTTCTGCCATAGGGGACTCAGCATAATTTCTCTGCAATAGTCAGTGATCATATGTTCTACTGCCACATCGTGATATCGCCATTGGTTCGTCAGTATCTGTTGTATCTCGCAGGTTTCACCACATCAAATCATCCAGCTTCCCACTGGTGATACAGACTTTCCTTCTGCACTTAACTTGCGAAAGCAGGCTGAAAGATTCAGTCCCACTATAAATCCAAAACAAACTTTTAAAGTTGCTTCTTTGTTCCTATCATTGCAATCAACCCAAGAGATATAGTGCTCACGATTTCTGTGACAAGCAGTAATTCCCCAAAACGTTCTGGGTACGGAATGGCACAGTGGTTAGTGTGTCGACCCAGTAATCTGCCAGCCTTGGAAGTTATGGTTTCAAATCCCACCTGGGTGCCTCTGTTTCAGCGAGGAGACTGAACCTGGACACTGACATGATGTAATGATCACCATAGTGATGCGGCTGAAAGATTGCCGAAAACCATGTAAAATCAAAACTCGCACACCACCCAAAATAAATTCAAATTCAGTCATGCATGAATCAAATATATCATCTCAACAAGTAAAGTGAAGTAAGTGAGTGTTCCTTGGTCTTGCTGTGCTTGAAAACATTGTGTGATATGATTAACAGGGATGAGTTTGTGGCTGATGTCTGAAGGCTTAGCTTTTTGCTCTAACATAATAGTGACCAAAGTTGGCTGTGGGAGGGGGCATTAACAAGTTTGCCTGGGGACCAAGAAATGCAAGTCATGCAAGAATAATTTAAATTGGAAGAATATGCCATCACTGTTCATAGATGTTCCTGAAATTAGAAGGGCGCAGTGTTTAGCGTGTAGGCCCAGCAATCTGCCAGCTTTGGCAGTTGTGGTTTGAGTTACGCCCGGGCACCTTTCTTTCAGCGCGGAGAGATAGGAGCCCCGACACCAAAGTGATGTTGGTGAGGCCATGATGATGAGGCTGAAAGATTGCCGAAAACCATGTAAAACCCCAAATCACTCACAATGAAATTAGGAGTCATGGTAGTTTGTTTAAAACAAAGGCTTGTTTTCTATTTAAGTTTCTAATTCTTTGAAACATTTGATAATATGAAAAACATGACAAATGTGTTTCAGTGATTTTGAAACTGGGTGAGGTTTAAATTCGTTTCCTTTTAGTTTACTTGGTCGGTGATAGGAGAAGCTGGTGAACTACTAACACTTCACTTGTGTAGGCAGATGAATCATATTAACTCATTGAGTGTCCCAGGGAAAGTATTATATATATAAAACAAGTTTAATAATGTAGATAAACTTTTGGGGTAAATATCAGACTGTAAGATATACAGTGAAATCCGGATAAGTAAAATTTCAAGGGAGCATGGATTCTTTTTTTCTTATCCGATATTTTACTTATCCGAACCACATCAAACAGTCAGAATAACAAACAAAAATATAAAAGACGTGAAATTACCAGGCTTGTTCGAAGGTTTGTCTGCATCAGTTTGCACACAAAAACCACTTAAGTCCTTACGAACAATTACTATACAAACAAACATATTGAAAGCACTGTGAGCTGGCTGGGTATTGTATCGAATCAGTTAGTGTTAATTGGAATGATCACTTGTGTATTTTACTTATCCGATGGCATTTACTCACTTAATTGATTGAAGGGACCTTCAAAATCATTTTAGTTATCCAGATTTTTACTGAACTGATTTTACTTATCTGTATCAAAATAATGATAAATAAAGAAGAAACACGCTGGCACCACAGCAAATGTTTTACCTAGATGGATTTTACTTATCTGGATTTACTTATCTGGAGTTTTTGCTTATCTGAATTTTACGTATCCGGATTTCATTGAAACTGTAATGCCTTGTTTGGCCTTTTTGATCAAAGTATAATCTACAATGGGATTTATATTAAATAAAGATTTTTCTAAAAATACCTGACTAAAATGTGTGACGTTAGTCTGCTTTGTGTGATTGTAACATTTAAAGTGTGTACTAACTATTTTATAGATATATCTTCCTGGGTTTGGCTGAGGGAAAACACTAAACAGAGTGAGCAGGCCCGAGATGGCGCAGTGGTTAGTGCGTTGATCCAGCAATCTGCCAGCCATGGTAGTTCTGGTTCGAGTCCCACCTGGTCACCTCTCTTTCAGCTGGAGAGACAGGAGACCCGACACCGACGTGATGTTGGTGAGATTGTGGTCGTGTGGCTGAAAGATTGCTGAAAACCACGTAAAACCCCAAATCACTCACTCACTAAAAAGAGTGACTTAGCTTTTTGTGTATCATTTTTTTTCACTCATAAAGGTGATTTGAAAACATGTTAGTATTTTTTGTGCAAGAAAGACTACAGCCTCAGTAAAATCATTGATGACGTAGAAAACGATTTAAATGGGATTTAATTAGTGTGTTTGTCTTTCTTTTTTCCATCTTTCTTTCTTTCTTCCCTTCTCTCTTCCCTTCGGCTTAGTGATCTTGACTTATATATATTTAACTGGTGGATCGTTAAATAAATTTCAATTTGAAATAAATTGTGCCTGGTAGCGGCTTTGCGCGTCAGCGTCTCAGTCCACCCAGCTGAAAACTGGGTACCAATCAAGTCCGGTTTAGGCAGATTCTACTGTATACTGAACTGTATTTTTCATGAGAAATGCATTTCCTAAACCTTGAACCTTCAAGGGTTCACTCTGCCTCACACTGAGGCACTGAGCCGGTAGTGGCTTTGCATGTAAGTGTCTCAGTCCACCCAGCTGAAAATTGATTACCTGGTCAGCGAGATGGTAATGTGATGTTAAGCTAAACACGCAGCTTAGGTTGTGGTTTGTACACTGTTCCTGAGTTTGAGGGGGCTCCTTGTGATGTTAAGCTAAACATCCAGCTTAGGTTGTGGTTTGTGCATTGTTCCTGAGTTTGAGGGTGCACCTTGTGTGTGGAGTTCAGCATGATATAAGTATCATCATAATTATTATTATTCTTTTGCAGATACCAGATGGAGGTGGACAGAATCAAGGAGGCTGTCCGACAGAGGAACCTGGCGCGGCGAGGACATGCGGCTCAGATAGGTCCGTACAGAGCTAACAATCTGCCTCGTTTCACTTCTAGAAACGGTTATTAGCAGGATCATTCCCTGTCTCTGTTGTTAGTTAATCCACGTGTCAGACCAAGACTACGACAAAAAGTACCCACAATGCTGCACGGTCCTTTAGAAAGTTACAGACACAGTCAGTCAACCACGTTTTTTTATCATCACCGGAAATGTCACTTTCGACACTAACATTAAAAATACGGTGTTTTTTTAAAACTAATTATAATTCTTTACAATGTCTCCATCCCACTCCATCTCATTCGGTCTCATTCTGTCTCATTCGGTCTCTCCCGTTACTCGATTGACCTTCATTTCATCGTTTCCAGCTAAGCCGATCCGACCCGGTCAGCACCAAGGTGGATCTCCTGCCGGACCTATCGGAATCCGTGGAGGTGGGGGCGTAGCACACAATGGACCTACACCAATCAAGTCAGATGCATAAGTAAGTAACAATCTCACTGACTAAAGTTACTCCTCTGTTCAGAGCGTGCACTAGAAACGTTTCCAGTGGCTAATACAGTTCTCCATCATATAGCTACAAGCAAATTTGCATAGCCACACGTTTTATCAATATTATATACTAACAACAAAACCACTTCAAATGTTACAGAATAGCATCTGTAATTCATATACATATTTAATTTACGAGGGGCGTTCATTAAAGATTTCCTCTGACCCACTTCCGTTGGACCTAGTGGAATGAAACTTGGCACAGCTATTAGTCTTTCTCGACATAGGAACCACCAAGAGTTATACACTTCTCCCATCGTTTTATGCAACTATGGAGACCTCGCTTGTAAAAGTCCTCATTTTGCGTCTCCAGCCATGACTTGACCTCAGAAATCAGTGTTTCATCATCTTTGCAACGTGTTCCCTTCAAAAATGACTTCATGGTTGGAAAGAGGTGGAAGTCAGATGGTGCGAGGTCAGGAGAGTAAGGAGGATGCGGGAGGATTTCATAGCCACAGGACCGCGCTTCCGTTTGGGCAATATGAGAGTTGTGTACGGGAGCGTTGTCTTGCAAGAGACGGACACCTTTGGTCAGCATGCCACGCCTCTTGAGCTTGATAGTGTCTCGCAATTTCCGCAGCAGTGAAGCATAGTAAGTCCCTGTAATTGTGGTACCCTTTGCCAGGAAATCTGTCATCACTACTCCGTGCTGGTCCCAAAACACCGTGAGCATGACCTTGCCTGCAGAGGGTTGGACTCGTGCCTTCTTTGGGGGTGGTGACTCGTCGTGCTTCCATTGCATCGACTGGACTTTCGTCTCGGGATCATAGCGATGGACCCATGTTTCATCCTGTGTGATAAGTCTGTCAAAAAAGTCTGCCTGGTTTTCTTGGCACATGTCCAAAAGAGCCTACACTGATCTTGACATCTTGTGCTAACTGGCGAACAGTTATACGACGGTCTTTCAAAATGGCAGCCTCAACATAACGGACCGTGTCCTCATCAATGGCTGAATGGGGTCGACCAGGAATGGCAGCCGTTTCCACAGATGTCCGACCACACTTGAACTGGCGATGCCAGTGTTTAACAACGCCATATGATGGGGCATCTTTCCCATAATTTGCTTTCATTTCATTAAAGGTCTCTTTTGGTGTGCGACCTTTCCAATATAAAAACCTGATCACTGCTCGGTATTCTACTGGCTCCATTGTCACATCCTACTCCATTATAACGCCTGTAAAAGCGACAGTTTTTAATAGTTCAGTGCTGCAAATTACCACATGACCCACAGATACATGTATCATTACACATGTGAAATTTCAGCCACATATGATAACCCTAAGTGGGTCAGGAGAAATCTTTAATGAATGCCCCTCATATTTGGCTCTGCTAACAGACTTAACCATGAGCTCCAAAGAAACTCCCAAAATATCTGAAAATATACAAGTCAAAAGGATGAACACAACACACATACGTTTGTGCAAACTGTTTCAGTAAATTTCATTGATCAGCAAAAATTAAAATTGAGTCGGCGAGTTTTAAAATCTAGCTGAGTAGGATGGTTTGGCGCAAGTTGTATTTTCTTGCTTGTCAAATTGTTACATATATGGATATGAAATGTTTTTGCTTCTTGTTGTCAGACTCTTGGCACAAGTTGTATTTTGTTGTTTGTCAAATTGTTACATATATGGATATGAAATGTTTTTGCTTGTTGTTGTCAGACTCATCCCAACATAGATAAGAAATTGTTCAATACATCCTCGTGTATTGGGTTGAAACTCCCCGACAAGCCATTCCCATTGAACACAGACATCGGAGTACTCAAGTGGAGGTTACAGACGCAAGACGATGCACTCATGCCACTGTCCAGTAAGTAGAACTAACGGTCGAGGTTGTTGGGCATGGAGGATAGTGGTGAATAGGGCAGGCATGGGTTTGAATTTCACCAGGTTGCTACTTTCACCTTCAAATTGAACCTTCACGCCATCACAGGTGAAAATGAGATAATATGGTTGAAAGATTGCTGAAAGCTGCAGTAAACCGTACGCTGACCTAATAATTATGTAGCCAGAGATGTTGAAATAGTAACAATATACTCATTCCACCCAGTAATGGATCGATGTACTCCACGTTATGGTTACTGGGACATTAAACGAGATCACAAGGTTACCAGCATAATAACATTATTTTTGACGATGTACCCAGATCACTGGAAAGCCACTCCAGCATACTCATGCTTGCCATAAGTGCCATCTTAAATGAGGATCTTTTGCTTTCTCTTTCTTACTATCGATCATGTGTTGTCCCTTCTCCGGAGGTGCCTCTTGCACATCACATTGCACTATGGCTGAAATATTGCCCCCTGCAATGTAAACATCCATTTCACTCACTCAGTATTTACCAGTCGAGCTACTGAAGAAGGCACGACTGAAATTTCCAGTGTCTCAGCGTAATTATGAGTGATTTGCGTTTCAGTAAACTGCTGGCCCTCCGAAACAGGAAGTGGCTGTGATGTGAATATAGAATATGAACTGGAGGCAGCTAATCTGGAACTGGAGGATGTCGTTATTTCAATACCTTGTCCGTAAGTTACGTTTTCATTCAATTATATGTTGCTCTTCATTTTCGTAAAGGGGGCGTGGGATGGGGGCGCAGTAGTTAGCGTGTCGGCCCAGCAATCTGCCAGCCTTGGCAGTTGTGCTTTGAATCCCACCGGGGCACCTCAGCCTGGAGAGACATGAGTCCCAACACCGACGTGATGTTGGTGAGACCGTGATGATGTGGCTGAAAGATTGCCAAAAACTACGTAAGACACCAAATCACTTCCATTAATATTCACAGTTTAAATGTAACTTGTTCACGGAGATTTTTGCAGCAAACACATACACGTTTGTATGGACAGAGTTATCGTCCCTTTCATTGTAAGAAATAATAATAATAATAATAATTTCGACTCTTGTTTAGCGCTAAATCCAGGTTCAAAACCCTGGACATCATTACCCGACGCTAGTACCCAGTTTCAGCTGGGTCGACTGAGGCAATTGCGAGCACAGTCATTTGCTCAATGTGAAACCACTGACATTGTGACGGCAATGTCTCAGTGTGATGCAATGCGAATCCTTGAAGATCTGAGAGCTGCAAAGATTCGAGATGGTCACCTATCCAGATACGGCCAGGGCTCGACGTTCTTGACTTCCCAAGCAAGAGACATGCGGTGTGATGCATAAGACCGACTCATCTCACAAATTTACAGAAGCAGACCGTAACTGTGGTATGAAGTCGTTATAGATGACATAGGTGCTGGGTATTTTTTGTTTTAAAATTTTTCATTAGCAGTTTTGCCCTTCCGGACAAAACTTATTACCATTTGGTGCAAATTTGTCGGCATTTCATGAGCAATTGATTAGCAATCAGCTGAAATTGACTAGCAGTCAGCCGAAATTGTAGCAAACTGCTATGCGAACCCGAACAAAAAATACCCTGGGGCTATCATAATTACTTTAAAGTTTACCTGTGAAAACGCTCTGTGTCGCGATGAGAGTGGGAATGGAATATGCAAATCTGCTTAAAATAATTCCAATACTAGCAAGAACTCCACCAGCGATTATAATAACCCTTGCCGACATAAAATCTGTCAGTATATTCTGGGCAATGAAACCTGAAAAAGTAGGAAACAAAGTGAATATGACATAAGTAACTTAGAACGAGAATTTTTACATCATGTCAAAATACTACACTCCCTCCAAAATGAAAATATGTAAATCTTCAAATATCTCAGCAGCCTTACCAGAATAAGGATGTTCTTTTGCATGTGAAATAATAACCATCAATACGAAACTTGTAACATCCTACAGTTCTTATGTCAATAGTGAGTATGGTCTCCTCTGGCATTTAAACAAGCATGGCGTGCAACGTCATCGCATTGACTCGATGACGTTGTTGATTGTGTCTGATGGGGATGTTGTTCCATTCCTCCACAAGAAAATTATGCAGCTGTTGTAAATTTAAAGGTCGTGAATTCCGTTGTTATTTATATTATTTGCCCTTTTTCAATGCAGAGATGTTCTATGGGACTCAAGTCTTGTTATCCTGCAGGGAGCATTGCAACATTATGCTTATTGAGGAAATCGCTACACATGCGTGCGATATGTCGACGAGCGTTATTTTATGCTGGAAAGTTCCGTTTGTTTCTGTACCTACGTCAGCTCAGTCGTACTACCCACGGATACTCAGGTATGAATTAAAACAGTTCGGAAGAGTATCTATTCTGCCTTTACCTTGAAGTATGTTTGACCACTGGCCCATAATCCAAATAGAATTACCTGCCACGCTATGGACTGCGCTCTGAACGCCGACTATCAACGCTGTCACAGAAGACGGTGCTTGGAAAATGCGAAGAAACTCCGGAACAAATATCCCGAAAGATCGAATGTACCCAAAAGATATCATAAGATTAACAAACGCACCTGAAATGGAAGTAAAGTATCAAACCTTAAGCTAGGAGTCACACGGAGCATTCATAGGCTACTTCATCATTCATACTTCATACTTCAAAAAATGAACCTATGGTAAATCAGTGTAGTTGTCACACGGAGCATTCGTCATTCATACTTCATCATTCATGAATGTCATTAAAAATTTCGTGAATGACGATGTGAACTCATTTTTTCATACTTCAATGATGGAAATGTGGCGAATTTTAGCGGTCTACAATTGGTAAATTATCTCCCTTGAGGGATTTCTAGTAGCAGGATGCTGGATTACGGACTTGCCACTCGGCAATCTTGGTTCGATTCCCGCAATCGCCATTGTGTTGTTTTCAAAGTTATATTTTATCAAACTTTTTGTCAGTAACATTTATCA
>JAUELE010246155.1:0-11097 GCA_031471655.1 Diodora aspera | reverse complement strand
CGACATTAAAACGACCTTAATTTTGTATCTTTTGTAATCACAAATGGATGTAGATACACCTTTTCCCAATCAATGGGACATTTGGTCACATTTTTCCATTTTTGTGGACTTTTAATAATGGTTCTGTTCATAACTATGACATGATAGTAAGCTTGTGAACCTTTCTTAACTGAATGAATCTTTCTTGCAGCATTATTATCATGAAATCTTGACAAGAGATAGACGGCAAAGATATGCTTCGATGGCATTGGTCACACCATAATATGTCACAAAAGGCACCTGCAATTCAAATTTTTCTTCAATCTGTCCAAGAGAGAAAATATTACCTACATTATTAGTTAAATCTATGACTTGAGAAATTCCTTTTTCGTACTATGCAGGGAAGAAAAAAGACGTCTTTCCAATCTTAATTTGATTGTTACAAACAATTGGTTCCCACAGGAATTACTCATACGTGGTAGGTGATGCAGACACTTAATTAAGCAAAATGGAAACATAGTTTTTTCAGCATCTTGTCCTCAGTATACTAAGTTGTTCCATCTTGGAAATGTGTAACCAAGCAAAATGATTAAACATATGGATAACTTCTTTTGGAGAGATTGTTTGGAATCATTTCAAACATTTAGTGGTAAAATGCTAATTATTATTGTTACTTCCTCTTGGTTAAAATTCAGCCCCTTGTAAGTCAGGACTTACAGCTACTTATTTTCATGAGTTAAAACTAGTTAAGAGTAAGTCCAGCCCTAAAAACAGACAGACAGTGTATTCAGTATTTAAGGCCACATGGTCAAAAGTACATTTCACAAACTCATTTTATTCAGTGCGTAATGAAAGTTACATTGGTAAGTGTCTCTTTAGAAAAATAGATAAATTCATGAGCACCTCAGAATACATGATGACAAAAGCTGCGCGAATTTTAACATTGTCGGATTTTTGTAAACTTACATTGGTAAATATTTTTTCCCACTTTCTTCATAACAAGTACAGACTAACAGGAAATGATATTCATCTTCTACTTGACCTAAATTACATTTTCCATAAACTAACAGTCTAGGATCAACAGTAACATTGTATCTTCACTGATTTACGTTTACTTTATGAGATGAACATCGGAACGTACAAAACACTCGTAGTAGGTCCTTATGCATTTTTAAAGCAGTAATATACTTCTCTGGCTCTAATACTGATTTGACACAAGCATATACATTTAAAAACTGCGAATTATCGATTTTGCTATGCCAGGTTTGTATTTGGATGTCTTTACATCGTTGCCTAAAGATGAACATGAAGCTATTTATATCTCCACATATGTATTTCTACACCAGGATTTTACACATTTTGAATAATACAACACATATAAATTGTATCTGCCAAGATCGCCCAAAACTAAACTCGTCGAAATATACATACTTACACATAAATACTTCTTAAAATATAATCCGTGTGTCCTTTCTATGTTTTCCCGTAACTGGTATCCCCAAATTTCTGACACATACATTAGAATTGGTGCAATTTTGGTATCAAATATAGGCATAGTTATTCTGTAAGGTAGAGAAGAATATTTTCTATATAAGGAAATTATATTTTGACATGCTTTTCTTGCTTGTATACCGAGGGTTTCACATGCCCTTGTCCACACTAGCCTAGATGTAAAAATTAACCCCAAATATTTACATTAGGATACCACTTGCATTTGTGTGCCTTTAGAAAACCATTTTTCTGTTTCTTTGAGATAACCTCCATTTCTAAATACTACAATTTGTGATTTACTTAAATTAACTTTCAAACACCATTTGTCGCAATATGCTCCCGGAGCGTCCAACTGTCTTTGTGAGCCAATAACATTTTCATCAAGTAATGTAACATCATCTGCAAAAAGTAACAACATGATTTCATCCATATCACTTCTAACGAATATACCTCGTAAGCCCATTGCATGTAATTCATTAACAAGTTCATTAACTGTAATAATAAGCACCGGACTTAACATGCAACCTTACCTGACATCGTTTGATGTACTAAATATACTGGTCCTAACATTTTCTATTCTAATACAAGCTTTAACCTCATTTTAGTCGCGCCATTCTTCCATATGGCTCTTCGACCAGCGGAAGGTGGTATTTAACGACAAGAATCATCAGGTCGTTAACATAGTCCAGTCCTAAAGTTGGTAAGTAAAACATATAAGATTAAATAAAACACTTAAGTGGGATACAAATGCCTGCCAAAGAGAAAATATAGGAACACTGGAATGTTGGTACTCATTCCACATTCAGTGGGCAGTAGACAGTATTTTATATACATGAAACAACAAGTCCAACAACTAAACGGCTCGAGTCATCGAACTTACAGCTGTCAATGCTTGTCATCGAACTTACAGCTGTCAATGCTTGTAAGTTAAAAGCTAAATTCTTAGGGTCAGTGACCTGGACTTGCAGATTTTTTAACCCTTGTTTCTATATGGAGTTCTATATTGTCCTTTTAACAGTTTTATGGCATTAACATCGCAATGAAACTTCATCGATCTTTGATCCGGTGGATTAGAATTGTGCCTGATATTGTTATTTTTTAATTAACCAAATATTGTAGTGCATCTAAAAAACTATTGTCTGTATTTCTTCACGTCTCCAAATGCTTATATCCTATTATAGGGGGATGACATTAATAATTAGCATGAGTATATTGGTAATACGTTAACCAACCATTAACGGCGGGAAGGCGCAGTGGACAGAAATACATTAACAAAATGGATACGGTGTCACATTTAATATTTCAAACGAGTTACATGTACAGTCATTCGTTTAGAGGAGATGGAAATGATTGAACAAGGACATATCTATTACCGTAAATTTGAATCTCTTTACAGCGAATAAATCGTACGGAATATAAACGGTATAATATCTATTTCTTACGTCCCGTATGTTTGACCCAGTTAAACAGTCTGGACACTACAGACGATTGTAAAGGCTGTATGGATTTTCTTCCAACTCGCAAATACTCTGTTTTTCCCCGCGTCAGGAGTAGTTTCGAGGCAAATGTACACCTAGAGAACACCTTGGCCAGTCCAACTGGCTAGGTGGGTGAGTGAAATTATGTTTAAAGTCGATGTGGGCAATATTTCGGCCATAGCGCGACGATGACCTCATGTGTATATCAATTTTATTAAAAGCCTCTGAAAGGCTATAGCTAGTTGCAAAATATGCTTGACAGTTCCAAATGACTGGGGACTATAAGTGGACTACTTTCGTCTGAAGGCTTGACAGTTCCAAATGGCTGAGGACGCCGTGCCATACTATAAATGGACTACTTTCGTTTCCGGAAACGGTTATTTTAAAAGATGTTTTGGGGGGCTTTAAGTATTAAACTAAATTGAGGGAAAGGAATAAAGGAACGGTAGCTTGAAACAGTGTTAACTGAAATATCATTTCATTCGTTCAACGTCAATGTAAAGGAGTCCCCCAGAGACATGAAGGACATACCAGATGCTGACAGTTCAAGTGTTTCATTCCAGAGACATGAAGGACATACCAGATGCTGACAGTTCAAGTGTTTCCTGGTTAATTTAAATATACAAGATGTTCATAATGCATTGTCAGTAAAACATAATACCTCATATGTACATGTATCTTCATTCCCATATTGGTTTCCATCAGTATATATTTCTATTCACATGAAGTTGTATAGTCTAATTCATCATACGGTGTCAGCACGGGAAGTAGTATATATGTAAACGAACAACATTTCTTTAAAGTGTTGTTTATATTTACATTTACATGTACAGTAAATAAGAAGACTGGACATTGCAAAATAGGTCAAATTAAACTGACCATTTGCCAGCTTTTCAAGAGGCCCGGGTAACTCTGTTCTCATTAGTTGCCAAGGAGAAATATCAAGGGACCGTTTAGTTAGCCGAGGTAAGAGGTTCGTTAACGAGAACTCCGCACCCCAAGGACCTGTTCTTCACAATGTGGGCAAATAGCAACCCTGTCTGGGGAAGGCGGTGTTCTATGTGCTGCAGCTAAACCTATCTATTTGCATTACAAGCGATAATGGAAGATAATGAGGTATTCGGAGCTTTTTGACTCCATGTCGTTACAATGAATTCTCCCTCGAGATGCAGACAACTTCCGGTCGACCATATGGCAAAGAGAGTGAGACGCTGAACGTGACAAGGCCAGACAGACAGTGCAGAACTATTTAACACGAGAACATATTGGACGAGTTCTGAATATTTTTCTATTTTCTTCTCATACTCTTCTGTGTTTAAATCTTCCATTCTAGAACAGGTGATTTATAGTACGTGGGAGCGCCCCTGTTATTCTGATAGTTGAATGATTTGGTCGCACACCGGTCATGCTCCAAATATATGTTTTTTGCTGTGTCATTATTATCGTTGCTGTTTCCATGGATAATGTTTCTGAATACAGTCCATATCAAGGACAATTGGTGACGTCAAGGGTCAAATATCCCTCATTGATCAAGAGAGAGAGAGATGTTGCTGTTCCTGTGTCCATTTTAAAAAAAAAATTAATTCTACAGGAACAAATGAGCTAAAACTATACTCAGCCCAACTATTAAAGGGTCACTCATAAGAATAGGTATTTAATGGTACTTTTGAAGCCAGGGTTAGTTGAAATATCAACAATGATCGATAATTCACGATACTTAATTATTGACGTTTTATGTATACGTAGCGACTTGCTTAAAACAAAACATGCTAAAAAATGGTACTTTAAAACTGACTAGAAACGTAAGAAAACACTTGAACGTTTCATGAATATAAAAGGCAACGAACGAGCGTAGCAAATGCACATTTCCTCTGATCATTTTACAAAATAAACATTTATCAGGACAACTCAATTACTGATTTACCCATCATAATGACTTTGGGCAATTACATATAGGTCAATACAACGACTGAGAATATACTTAGCTGAACTTCTCACAGAATCTCCCTCTATCCTCTCTCTTGCAGCATGACGCTGAACTTCAATTATACATTAAAGAAGTTCTGTTCGGAATTATAACTCGGTGCGGAATCATTTATCGTCCAAGAGCTGTTTAACTGGCTTTTAAATAACCAAATCACTTGAGAATGGAATTCAATTTATTCTGAAAACCGCTTATTATAGCTCAATTATACCCACTAGGATGTGTTTAACGATATTTGCTTCGCAAATAAGCATTAAAGAACTCAAACATATTTCTGAGCTCCGAAAGGGAATATTTCTCCCAAAACCGACCTCATACAATCAACTGCACTTGAACAGATGGACTGAGCACCCTCCTTGGTGATATTCCATGAAAGATTTCAATTTCTGGATTGTTTGAATCAATGATGTATGAATAAACAGATGGTTCAAGTGATCTGGTGATACGGCTTTGTAGTTCTGGTGTCTTTTTACTTATTTGTTTGAGCGCATTTATAGCTTGGAATACTATCGTACTCAAAAAAGACTTTATTGTATGACAGAAACTGGGTTAGCTGGCTAGATTTATAGTGGGAATCGACAATCTTTCATCCATGTGGTCACTTTCGCAAGTTGAGATCAGGAGGCAAGCCTGCAAGCTACGGCTGGTAGTTACGAGCCAGTGGCGATACCACAATGTGACAGCGCAGCGTGTGATCACTACACGTAGAAATACTGGCTACTACAGAGAAACATGCCGAGCCCCAAACAAAACCAAACCCACGACCCTCAGGTCGGTAGGCAGACGCTCCACCGGAAGTGGATGGGCTGCTCCGAAGTACCAAAAGGCTATCAATATAAGGCGGTGTTATTCAATTAACATTCAAAGAGCTCAAGTTAGAGACAGTATTCGTACAATACTGAGACAACCATTTTCAAGGACATTTCAGGACTTTTCAAGGCCGCTTTCCAGGACTTTTTCAGGCCCGATTCCAAGCTGTACAATCTGTATACATGCATATATTATCATCTATATAATGTTTTATGCCAGACTTAAATAATTCATTATTCATCCCATGTTACCTGACATTGACCCTGCAGTCTGGAGATACAAATACAGGAGTATATCGATGATTTATTTTGTTTCTTTTTCTTTATTTATTTTTTAAGATTATAAATTTCCAGGACTTTCAATGACTTTTTCTTTATTTTCCAGGATATTTTTTCAGAATTTGTAATCTCCAGGAGATGTCCATGTCTTCCAGGACATTGTACGAACCTTGTAGAGTAGATTTTCTCAAGAGAAGATCCGAAAATCATAATGTTGCCCCACACAACCACCTAAACGCGCCTCTTTCTTGAAGAGTTCTACTCGTCCCGACAAAGCTATTGGTTTGTAAGTTTCCTGAGCCGCTAAACCAGTTCTGTAACGACTAGAAGCTGCTGCAATTAGAATAAAACACCACTCTGCCGAATTTAAATAATTCCGAATGATTTATCGGTTATAGATCCGGGTCTGAATTGGACAGCGTCTGTGTCCGGACTTGGACTTCGGTCCTTCTACTGGTGTCCTTTGACCTGGGCAACCACACCTGAACTACGAAAACGTGCTCTGGTGCACTGTGGTTAATTTACCATATGCATTAGATGCACGTGTGTTGATGAAGATGAATGAAGGCATGATTGTTAAAACAATGGGGAATGAAGCCCACACAGTCAAAAGACAACGTACGATCTCTCTGAGGTCACAGTGCTGGTCATGGCTCATTTTATATTTGCAAGAATCTTTCCAAAACATTTACTGACCCCAGTCCAACAATAATATACTAACAGATGTTTAAAGTGGGAGACGTGCTCCGGAACGATACAATAGGTCTCGTGCTACATGTATCTGTATGAATCAAACTGTAAATCATACATTGTAAATGTGTATGTCTAATTAAATAACGCCGTATTCCCTTAGTCCGGGCAGACGAAGACGGATTTATTTTCGACTTGCAAATGGCATACCTCATTCCGAACTTATCTCGGAGAGTTTACCGAAGAATGTACCGTCGATTTCCGACTGCTTTCCGAATATGAGCCGAATGCATTTATTTGAAGGTGTAACGTTTCCGAACGAATATTGTTAAGATTCTGTCGGAAAGTTCGGAATGCATTTTTTCCTGTTTTATGGCATTGGGGTCCCAATATAAATGAGGGTATTCAAAAGGCTGTAAAAACGACAAACATGTTGTATCGTCTGTGTATATTTGTGGTGTGTACATAAGTTTAGATACAATTTATCTTTCCAGAACACTGAGTTGGACCACGTTTGACCAGGTGTAGGTCATACAAGAATGAATGAATAATGTTCCCTTTAGTCACACAGAGAAAGGTAATGAATGGAAACTGATGTATATGTGGCATAATTTGTAAATGTATTTGCTCCAAGGCTTATTTTATGTCAAGACTGACAAAGATATCGGGCAACAGTTGGAAATGAAACAAACTCGAGACGTAGACGCCAGAATTGTTGCAAGAAACGTCGCCGCTGGGATTTCAGAATTTGACGATGTAATTTCCAGGCAAAGCAAACTGGCAACAACAAATTGCGTAGGACTAAACTTGGGTATTTCTCAGAAAGAGATCGCGTTAATTAACCTAGAAAATGAAATGGTCAACCACAGAATCCTCAAAAGTGACATGACGCTAGTTTGGCAAACCTCAATTACTTATGGCCAAGCAAGGATTGGTTTACTGCATAAAGGAAACAATCTTATTAAATTGGTTATTTCCAATGACAATACTACTTTGCAAACTAATACCTCAGAAACGCCATCTAAAACGTTGTTTGGTAAGGATAATGAATTATGTTTCATGGATATGCCTACTGCTCTGTGTTCAAATTTAGGGAGCGACCATTTTGATTTAATGGAGGGAGGTTTGGAAAATTTTGAAAATATATAGTTTACAGACAATTGTAGAGGAAATTGCATAAGTCAAGAATGAGAACTAAATAGATTGTAGAAATATATACAATTTTGTTTATTTTTCAGTTTTTAATTATGAAATGTATTGTGAATATTTTTGGCAACTTTGGGCGCAAACACTCCAGTTAACCTTAATCTCCTCCTTTGAACTGCAATTTATGTTTCTGTAAGTACCAATCAAATCCAACGAAACCCGAATATTAAAATTAATTGATAAATATAAAGTTGGTTCGACAATGTTTAAGAGTGGACTGATCCTTTGACAAACTACTACGGACATCAGAAGACCGGAAACGTTGGAGATTCCAGGCCGTCCTCTCCAGTATAGCACCCCAAGGCTTTGTAATTGCTTTCAAATTATAATGAATTATCATTGCAGGAGGAGGGTTGGAAAAACAACTACTCTCCAGAATAGAATTCCTTGTGATGGAGAGAAGGATCATGAATAATCATGAGTTTTGTTTGTATTTGTAAAATTTAACTCAGTATTTTCATATCCTGCATCAGTTGAATCAGTTAAAATAAACCATTTTACTGCGTCTCCATATTACACGAATTAGCCAAAACATGGCGTTTTTAGCTTTTTGGGGCAGCTCCAATAATTATATATAGAATAGATCGTCTACTTGCAAGAGTCTTTTCTTCACATCGGCATATGCATCCGACAGAGTTACAAACCAAACAGACGCAGAGTATGAACATCAAAACTAATTTCTGAACATGTTCGCAGCTTTCCGACATCACGCCACAAGATGCAGCGGTTTAATTAAATCATTTCTCCAGTAACATGGGCTCTCGTCTATGAAAACCTCCTAACGACGCTCTCGGTCGCTCCACCGACTCGATGACCAGGTCGGAAGCCCCGAGACTGTGCCAGAATTTCGACCACACCGCCACGGCGTCGTTTGTGGATGTTTGTACATAATGAAACCTTGGTTTCTCCTTACAGAAAGTTATATAAACCCACTCTCGTAGACGTCAGTGAGAAGTTTAATTAAAAACACAGCCGAAGAGCGGATTCAGTTCAACGTCTTCAACGAACTTCATTGTTATTGAGGAACTCGTCAAAATAACCAATTAAATTCGTCGTCTGGGAAAAGTAATTAACACGACTTGAAAATAGTTTCTTAGCACTGAGTAAACATGTCAACAGAAGATTTCAGTACAGAACATATTTGTAATTAACAGTGGTTGGGTTAGACCGGGCCTTGTTCGAGTGTGCCCGGGCTTGCAAAATGTAATTCATAACAACATTTGGCTGCTTTAAATGGAAACTGAACTCAACTGGTACATACACAACAAGTACTTAAACTCTTCACAAGCAACAGTAATTGCTAAAATTGATGTCATGAAGAGTCCGTTCGGGCATTGTTTCATTTTGTAAAGGAATATCAAATCAAATTTCAAAGTATTTCTGACAATTTCCATTTTTTTTAAAAGTTTTATATGATGATACCTAATGTTAATGGATATGTCAAGTCACAAAGACCCTTTAATCAGTCTCTGTTTATTGAATGTGTATTGTGTATTGGTATTACATCATGGTATGTATTGGGACACTGCTGTTAAGCCCTCTGTGAAATTCCAACATAGCCTATCAAATGGTCCATCACAAATGCTATTTGCAGTGGTTACTGGTCTGTTGACTAACTGTCTGACCATTACACTTATTTTAAAACTTTAAAAAAAGTTTTCTCTATAAAGATGCAAGTTTTACAAGTTTGGAAATATGAATATAAAACTAATTAGTAGTAAGATGTCATTTCCAGTTGACCAAAATTGATATTTTTTTTGACGTCCACATCTTCGGGTACTGGGTTCAAATGCAATCCCACACCAGTTTATATTTATAAGATGCAAGGTACCAAATTTCAATATTTGATCAATATTTTTTACATCTACAGGTCTGATATAGTATTCAAAATGCACCCCCTGCCACGCCCACTTTTGCGTGTGGAGGGCTGAAATACAATCCCAAACTACTTTAAGTTACAAAGGTGCTGTACACAAAGTTTTATGGGTGCCTTCATGTCAAAGGTCATTTTTCAAAATACGGACATACAGACAGACAGACAGACGGACGGACGGACGCCGGACTTTCCACTTATACTAAAAACGTTTCAACTATTAACAACTGTCAAAATTACTGCATCGATCTCTTAAAAACCCAGTGTACGTTATAGCGCAATATTTTTCAAAATTGTTTATCTCTTTTGTTTATCTCTTCTCAGTGGAATGTAGCGAAAATGCGAAACTAGCACTGGAAACGGGATACAAAGCAATGGAGTTTGGGGTACAAAACGATGGAGCTGGGGTACAAAACGATGGAGTTTGGGGTACAAAACGATGGAGTTTGGGGTACAAAGCAATGGAGTTTGGGGTACAAAACGATGGAGTTTGGGGTACAAAACGATGGAATGAAAATACGTGCAGGTCGGGGACAAGTCGATGTGTCTGATTGTTCTCAGGGTACATTTCGATGGTCCCCCGATCGAGAACGACCCTATCAGCCTTGATTGTCCCGTATCCATATACAGTATAACTGATGTTGCTGCTGTGTTTGTGCGGTATTGTAAGCACAATTATGTTGCTTTCAGTTGACTTGATGAGCGCAATTATATAAATACATCTATTTGTTCATAAAGCACGTGCAGGTACACCGATCCGTATTTTGTCATTTAATCACGTGTGTATATGAATCTCTGTGTGGGAAGCAATAATCCGGGAGGGGCAATGGGAAAGCTGCAGTCAGGACTAGCGACTGTCAGCCCGTGGGATTGCTCAACGACTGAATTTTAATCACATGATCATTACCAGGTTGTCAGAACGTTTCAAACAGACAGACAGAATGTGATCTCCCACAATCAAGATGACCAGTTACGACCCCTACTCAAGATCGATACATGGTTGTGCGATTTGCAACTTCGTCACATACGGCGAGAATTGTACATGAACCGCAAGGACCTGTCTCAGAAAGAACTGTGCAATGCCTGGCTGAAGGCACCAGCCGTATGCATGAGCTGGTCGTAGCGTACGTTGGAAGTAGACGCCCACGCATCCCGTAAGGCTCAACCATAAACTACTTCCGACGTTGCCACTTACTACCGCGCAACCGGCTTACTACCAGCTCATGCATACGGCCACAGACCACAATTAATTTCAAGTGCATTTATCATATAAGACTATCGACTATGAGTCTTTCCCTATATGTAAGT
>JAUELE010246144.1:0-11097 GCA_031471655.1 Diodora aspera | reverse complement strand
GCCTGTAGCTGGAAATTGCCATTGTTCAAGTGGAATACTGGTTACTGAGTATGTTTAATATTCCTTATCTTTGCATGCAGATTTCCTGACATGGCAACAATGCACAAGAATACAGCAATTGATCACATGTGTACATGAACAAATATAATATTAGGTTATTTGCACTGGGACATTTCTGTCAAAAGTGAATAAATTCAGAAAATAAGTATAAGATCTTGTTCTAACATAAATTTCGATTAATTTATTCTGAGAAAAAGGCCTCTTTCAGCTTCAAGATATCTAATAAACACTTTCAGCAGGGAGGAGTGAGGGGTTTGTTGCACCAGAATCCCCACATACACTCACGCACACACAGACAAGTGAATCAGTCACAGTGACACTGAACTCCCCTAGTGTTTCTCTCATTGAAACATTAAATGAGTGCTTGCCTACGCAAAATGATACGACCTTTCCTGATTCACAAGCAAAACAATTTATCCCCAACTTTCAAAGTCAAGGGGCCATTTGTCCCTCCATTTACCTTTTCTGGAGAAAACACTGCAAACTAAATTTTGGCAAGGTCGCAACTTGGTGACTGGTCGTAGTTAGATTTAGAATTGGTCCAAAGTTAGATTTGAGTCGACATGGCGACTAATTTAGTCGCAACGTCGAGCCCTGAGTGGGGAACTGCATGCAATGATGCGGTGAAACCTGCGAGCTATGGCTGGTACTGGCGAATCAATGGTGATATCACAATGTGACAATGCACCACATTATCCCCCGCAGCCCACTTGTCACCAAAGGAGAACTGGATAAGACTGGTACTGACAGTGACATCTAGACCATCTGCCCAATATGCTTTGAGGAAGAATACTAAGCGGTTCCTGAGCTATGCTCCAGAAACCAAAAGGACTAAATGTCCACACTTTGTTGCCATTGAAACGGAAAATATTATTTTCAGGAAATTAAAACCCTCAAAAGGCACTAGGCTGTGTGTTCTGTGTGTTTACAAATTTTGTGAAAAAATACAGAGCTGTGTGTTGTGTGTGCCCAATACTTAGTTATGTGTAAGAATACCAAGCGATTGCTGAGATAAGCTCCAGAAACCAAAAGGACATCATTTTCACACTTTGTTGCCATGGAAACGGAAAATATTATGAAACCCTAAAAATGCACAACTATGTTGTGTGTTGTGTGTTTATAAATTTTTGTGGTATCAGAGTTATGCTCCGGAAATGAAAATACCAGTTTCCACTCTTAGTTGCCATGCAAACTGAAAATAGTACAGTATTTTCTGAAAATGCGAACACTGAAAAGGCACAACTAAGTTATGTGCCAAATATGTTCCCAAAGCTATGTATAAGAACATTGGGCGGTTCCAGAGCTATACTCCATGACAAAGTTTCCACACTGTGTAGTTATGGAGAGCGAAAATATTATACCCAGAAATTCAGACCCTCAAAAAGGCACAACTAGGCTGTGTGTTCTGCGTGTTTACAAAGTTTGTGAAAAAATACTGAGCGGTTCCAAAGTTATGCTACGGAAATGAAAATGACAAAATTATGACACTTTGTTGGCATGGAAACGGAAAATATTATTTTGAGAAAATTAAAACCCTCAAAAGGCACAACTAGACCATGTGCCCGAAATGTGTACCAAGTTTCGTCGAAAAGGACCCAGTGGTTCCAGAGTTCTGCTTCGGAAACGATTCTCTGGACGCTAAAGCCGACGCCGACGCTAACGCCGACGCCGAAGCCAAAAACAATATGTCTCCCCCTCCTTTGAGGGGGAGACATAATGAGTGAGTGACTTTGGATTAACGTGGACTTTCGGTAATTTGTCAGCGATATCGTCAATCCTTTCTCTGGGCAAAA
The DNA here is from genome assembly GCA_031471655.1 of Diodora aspera. Taxonomy (NCBI): domain Eukaryota; kingdom Metazoa; phylum Mollusca; class Gastropoda; order Lepetellida; family Fissurellidae; genus Diodora; species Diodora aspera. The sequence continues at coordinate 9,244 of JAUELE010246144.1, read as the reverse complement.
TGACAGTGACCTGGGTGGATTTCGAACTTGGAACCTTTCGATTGCAAGTCCAGTGCAGTAACCACTGTGCCGACCCAGCTCCAAAATACTGCAAACATTTAAGGGGAATCTGAAGTCAACCCCCCCAAAATATGGAGAAATAGCCAGTAAATCTGATGACGGACTAATACTAGTAAATTATTTGTGATACTACTAGTACTGCTGGCCAGTAGCTTATTATTCCTAAACTCCATCCATGCAAATCACCAACTTCCTGTTGTCCAAGTAGATATGGGCTTTACCACTGAATTATCATAAATTGTTCTACTTATGGGAAGCAAAGAACAATAATCAGTCTTACTACTAATGTTTGAATATGCTTCATGTCAATCCTCTATCAGCACATAGTGAAACAAGTAACTTTTTAAGGAACCTAAACATGCATTTATAAAAAACAAATGAAATGCTTTTTGACTGTTAAGTCCAAATCCAATTACATTGGAAAAATAAGGTGCAGATAACAACGTTCAGCTGTACACCTTTTCGTTTGCTTCTTGCCCCCTCAATATTACCATTTCAACGTCATCACTTCATTTCAATACTTAAACATTGATTGGTAGAAACAAGTTAACGCGACACCAAAATCACCCCACAAGGAGTGTATGAAACCCCATAGGTCAAGCCTGGTGGACACAGTATCTCATTCACTCAAAACACATCTAATTCACAGCTGGTGTTTGCTCACCTTCCCCTCTACTGCTTGGAGTGAATATTGATGTGTTCTCTCTCGGAGCATCTAGCTCTTCCTCTGCACTCTGGAAGATGTTGTTGTATGTACATCCATAGCCTCACAAAGTTCACTGTCACGCACTGCCTCACATGGTTCGTCGTAAGGGAATGATCATTGGTGCATTCTGGTTGCAGCGATTTTCTGCAAAATATACGAATAAGATGATGGTCAAGTCTTGTAACTAAACTTTGGACACACTGTCACAGTCAAAGCTCAAGGACAAATTAAACATTGATTGGCAAAAACAATTTAACGCGACACCAAAATCACCCCACAAGGAGTGTATGAAACCCCATAGGTCAAGCCTGGTGGACACAGTTTCTGATTCACTCAAAACACATCCAGTTCACAGCTAGTGCTCTCACCTTCCCCGCTACTGCTTGGGGTGACTATTGATGCGTTCTCCCTCGGAGCATCTAGCTCTTCACTCTGCACTTGGAGGATGTTGCATACATCCATAACCCCACAAAGTTCATGGCTAGGAACTGCCTCACAGGGTTCTTCGTCAGGGACTGATGCATTCTGGTTGCAACAAGTTTCTGCAAAATATACGAATAAGATGATGGTCAAATCCTTTAACTAAACTTTGGATATAGTTAAAACTCAAGGACAAATTAAACATTGATTGGCAGAAACAATTTAACGCGACACCAAAATCACCCCACAAGTACTGTATGAAACCCCATAGGTCAAACCTGGTGGACACAGTATCTCATTCACTCAAAACACATCCAGTTCACAGCTGGTGCTTACTCCAACTCACATTTATTGGAATTTCTTGAAGATCTAATTAAACATGGTTTTATTATTTTCAACATACGATTTACAGTTAACTACTTCATAATAGAGCTCCCTTTTCGATCGAAAGACATTGCCATTCATGCTGTTCTCGCTGGCTTTTCCTGGAAATTTCTGGTCACGTGACTGCCTCCGACTCGCATTTCCCGAGTGGTTTCGTTTTGAGAGATTTTAATCGCTTCGCAAATCGGCCTATTCACCCCAATGTTATTGTAGCCTAATAATTATACATTATTTATTGATGTCTTTATGCCCATATTCAGCAAATTATATTACATATAGGCAAATCCATATAATGTATTCGAGGTGAACAAAAGAAAAGTGAAGCGAAATGGATTGCGACGATCAAACCAATCGTAAGTTTTGATCAACGGCAGTATTTACCACTCTTAATTCATGTCGTAAACCGTAATTATTCTTATAATGATGATAGTGTTTCCTCATCATAAAACCCTTCATGATTTACAAATACAAAGGATGTTCTCCAAGAAGGAACTTCATTCACACATTGACGTTTTGGCTTTTGCTAGTTTCGAAGTAGACCGAGAATTTCTTAAATTTTGAAACCGTCATTAAAATTACACGTAAAATAGAATATTTATTACACTTACAAAATAAAAGCAAAATTAACTAATGTTTTCTTCAGTGTTAATAGCTTTAACCCAACGCAATCTGAATGAGTGATATCGAATGATAACTATCAAAAATGCACAAAATGGCCGACTTCATTAAATCGTGTCACAATGCCGTGCGTGACTGACGAATTAAATCATTTCAATCAAAAGTTACAAAGAACAAAATACTTAGCATTTATGTAGCAACATATCCATCAAATAGTGGTTATACATATGTCTGATGGTTTGCAATATTGAGGATAATCAACGAGTTCAATAGCCTGTAAGATACATACCGCCTTCGTCCATCACTGACAGGGTTGAAGAAGTGACGTCATCGTATTACAGCCAATCAGCAGTCAGTTACAGCAACCAATGTACATTTGACATTCGCCGATAAAGGATATAGAGTTAGGCGGTAGACATCACGTTCATTCTATTTATAGACGTGTCCATATGTACTGTATGGACTCGGACAATCTGCTTCAAAACGTTGTGGGCTTTCATTGCCAATTATGAGCTGCACTTCACAGAGAGTGGAAAAAACGTGTTATCTTCGTGAACTTGTGAGGTGCAACCCACAACACAAATTCAACCCATAAATGTCATTTTTTCTGGCAAATATAGTCCTAAGTACTTGATAGTAAGAGCGGACGGACGGACGGACGGACGGACGGACATGCTGATAGCTATATCCCCCCGCATTATATGCCGGGGGGATAAAAATGAAAAGAAAGTTATTATATGACCCCGCAACCGCCCATGCATAAGAAAAATATTTTGACCAAAATTCTGGGCTTCTCCAGAAATAGTTGTTCAAAGCTCAACTGTCTGTTTTGGTAATTTAAATGCATTCCAGTATTCTTGATTACATCCATGTTCCTTGTCAGATTAAAAGTTTTCTGCCAGATGTAAATGCAAGATCATGTAAATCGCTGACAAGAACTCAAATCCTAACCTTTTGACTCTTTGTGTTTTACTTCGTCGTATTTGCTTTTCCTTCTGCGACTGAAATGAATACAGAAGTCTGTCTGAATAACATATGAAATTAATAAAAGAGAAGAGAGCGCAAAACGGAGACTGTATTTTCAATGCGAAATTCACTTTGAATATAATAAAAAATCCCGGGTTGAAACAGGTCACATAACTACATGAATGATTCACACACGAGCGCGCACACACGCACACCCACACATACATCCATGCTTAATTGTCCACATCTTGTAGATTTAGTTAAATTGACTGGTATCATGAATAAATCTAAATGAACAACGGAAAAAAAATCTCATTTGAATCGATTGCAGAGTGTAAATAAACGTACGTACCTCCTGACAAAAGCAATAACGAGAACGACGAATATCAAAAACAGCACACCACCACAAGCACCACCGATGATTGCAGTGAGATTCGAACTGACTGGAGTTTCGGGTTGAAGAGCTGTGGATCACAAATGTATCAGAGTACTTCCAACCACAGACTTGTTTTAGGTCTTTGTCTTCTTTGAATTAGAAGACATTTAGAACAATGATATACAATTTTTGCGACCTTACTAATAGTGATTTTTCTTAAAGCTATATGAGAACATTACCTTCAACCTTAGCAAAAGAGAATATATAAATAAATGTTTCACTCACAATAAAATATAACCAACTGAAGGCTTTCAATATGTTACCTTCAACACAGAGAGCTGGTTTAAACCCTTTACGACATCCTAGAGGACACATGCCTGTCACGTGATCGCATGCTGCTCCACCTGAACAGTTACCACAAGAAGAACTGCACCCAGAACCGTGTGTTCCCTCGGGACATGCTTTGAACAGAATTGAAAGTGGTTTGGTCAGATAATCATAACTGTGATGTATTTAAAAAGGGATTATTTAAGATGCAATAAATGAGATTGATACACTGATGTACACATGAATCTTAGTTGTGTTGCCAAATAGTGTCAGCAAATTGGATATGCAAAATAACTGACTTAAACCACCACTGAAAGTATACATCCCTGTTCTCCCATAGCAATACTTGTTCACAAACGATGATGATGTTTCAAGTACTATTCTTAAGTTAGATATCACTCTGGTGCCTAATCATTTGCATTCGCGAAATCCAGGGTTTTGTGACATGACCAACGCCGTCGTCAAGCACCCTGGATTCACTTTTATGAACTATGGCCGTTTTGTGAGTATGAAAACTCTAAATGTTCTAAATATACACAATCAATGAAATGTTATATAACTAAGGAGTGGAGGTCAGCAAGTGACAAATCTTGACAAATCAACGCATCAGCATGACAGATATGCCAGTGGCGGAAGTGACACGCCAATTGCTTGGTCTAGGCATATGCGCATTGGCTCCAGAGTCCTCACTGATTGGTCAACACTTATGTTCACATCGACCGAGATACGATCACTCAGCATCTGACGAAGGCATTGGATAAGTCACAAACATCCTGTATCTCGAGGATAAATCGTATGGAAATGTGGCAAGTCTTTTATTATCAACACATTTCTGCAGAACGATCTTACTGTCATTGCAGTCTCGTCCCGTCCATCCAGGTAAACACCGATCATCATCACATCTCCCGGTGTTGATGTCGCAAGTGGAAGATGTATTTCTACACTTCCTGTTCTCACAAATTCCACCGCAGTTGATTCCATAAGTCTTATTTACCTCGCAGGCTGAAAACAGAAAGAAACGTTATTTTATTTAGCCTAGAATTATCTATTTATCAAGCACTCACCAGTCTTGATTTGATATATGAAACTTGCTATTTTATATAAAGCAACAAGATCATCATAAGACAAAAATGTTTTCTATCTGACAGCAGTTGTTGGACTAAAATTGCAATCAGTGTCTGAATGACTCTCTTACCGATGAAAACTGAACAACAAAGGAAGTTCTTCATTGTAGTTCTGCATTGCCTGAGATGAACTATTTTAACAAAAAGCAACATGATATACTCACTACGCGTACAGTCGGGAAGTTCATACCCAGGTTTACAGCCATCTGTACACTCTCCAGTAAATCTGTCACATGTCAGTGCTTGGGTCAGGCAGCCACGTTTAAAACATTCTTTTGAACAATTCTTTCCATAGGTTGTATTCCCACATGCTTCAGAAAAGTAGATTGATTACAATTGCATGTATTTTCACGCAAACACTACCAAGTTAAAACCTTGTCAACGTTGGAGCAATATATTTTTACTTACACAATACCCCACTGCTTATACATGAAACGTTTACCAGATGATACATTTATGTATGTGTAGATGACATGTGTAGATTTTAGTAGTTGGCACATGCATAGTTTAGTGGATAGCATGTGCATCGTTAAGTGGCTGACACATGTATGGTTTAGTGGATGACGTATCCATAGTAAATTGGATAACATGTGTAATGTCCAGTGGATGATACATGTATGGGTTAGTGGATGACGTATGCAAGGTATACTGATTGACATGTGTAATGTCCAGTGGATGATACATGTATTGGTTAGTGGATGACGTATGTATACTATACTGGATGACATGTGTATTGTTCAGTGGATAATACATGTATGGTTTAGTGGATGACGTATGCACAGTATATTGAATGACATGTGTATCGTTCAGTGGATGATACATGTATGGTTTAGTGGATGACGTATGCATAGTATACTGAATGACATGATAATGTCCAGTGAATGATACATGTATGGTTTAGTGGATGACGTATGCAAAGTATACTGGATAACATGTGTATTGTTCAGTGGATGATACATGTATGGTTTAATGGATAACGTATGCATAGTAAACTGGATGACCTGGTAATGTCCAGTGGATGGTACATGTACGGTTTAGAGGATAACGTTTTCATAGTAAACTTGATAACATGTGTATTGTTCAGTGGATGATACATGTATTGTTTAGTAGATAACGTATGCACAGTATACTGGATAACATGTGTATCGTTCAGTGGATGATACATGTATGGTCTAGTGGATAACGTATGCATAGTAAACTACATAACATGTGTATTGTTCAGTGGATGGTACATGTATGGTTTAGAGGATAACGTATGCATAGTAAACTGGATAACATGTGTATTGTTCAGTGGATGATACATTTATGGTCTAGTGCATGACGTATGCATAGTATACTGGATGACATGTGTATTGTTCAGTGGATGTAGTGGATGACGTATGCACACTATAGTTGGATAACATTTGTAATGTCCAGTGGATGATACATGTATGGTTTAGTGGATAACGTATGCATAGCATACTGGATAACATGTGCATTGTTCAGTGGATGATACATGTATTGGTTAGTGGATGACGTATGCATAGTATACTGGATGACATGTGTATTGTTCAGTGGATGATACATGTATTGGTTAGTGGATGACGTATGCATAGTATACTGGATGACATATGTATTGTTCAGTGGATGATACATGTATGGTTTAGTGGATGACGTATGCATAGTATACTGGATGACATGTGTATTGTTCAGTGGATGATACATGTATGGTTTAGTGGATAACGTATGCATAGCATACTGGATAACATGTGTATTGTTCAGTGGATGATACATGTATGGTTTAGTGGATGACGTATGCATAGTATACTGAATGACATGTGTAATGTCCAGTGGATGATACAGGTATGGTTTAGTGGATAATATTATCGGCATAGTTTGCTGAACGAAGTTGTGTAGTGTAGTTGATGATACCAGTGCAGTTCAGTAGATAATATGCAATGGCGAATATAAGACGGAAGCGCGGAGCTAGCGTGCACAAATTTAGTGGTACTGTTAAAAGACATGATGTGTGTCACGGTAGAGCGAGATTTGTGATTGCTAAGAAAACATTCAAGCTACTGTCCACTGATATTATCGTACTGTAGCATGTAAGCATGTATATAAACCTTCATATTTAGTTATATACTTATTAATTGTCAGCTGAAACTATTTGATCAGTTAGTTCAGCCTATATTACTGTATGCATCCTCGACATAGGATTGTGGAAATAGTAAAATTATAGAACGTATTCACTTCAAATTTGGCAAATACATCTTAAAGTGAAAACAGGTCTAGTTAAATTCTGTCACGATTACCTCCTGTGTGAGCAATTTGGTTGGTTAATAAAAGCTATGAAATCAGCATAATAAAATTAGCCCCTTTCCCAAAACCCTGAATCCCTCCCGTTCCTAGTGGATGGTTTTTGTGCGTAGATTAGTTGCTTATTTGTTTTGTAAATGATGTGTGAAATCACTGAATGGTTTGTGTGTAGCTTAGTAGATGATGTGCCTATAGTTTGGTAGATTGTGTGCATATAGTTCAGTAGATAATGTGCCTAAATTTCAGTGGATGATGTGTGTAGTTGAGTAAATGATATGTGTATAGTTCAGTGGGTGGCATGTGTGTAGTGGAGTGGACTATATTTTTATAGTTTGGTAGATGATAGTTATGCTGTTTAGTAGATTGCTCTGTTTGTTGTTTAAAAATTTGTTGGATTATAAACCTTACGTGTTGCACAGTCATCGCCTCTCCATCCCTCAACACAAGCACAAGTGAAATTGAATCTAGAGCACGTTGTCTTTTCAGCTTCGCAATTCCTGGAAGTGCAGTTTCTGTCACAGTTCTTATGATAGCGTCCAGGGGAACATTCTGTGTGCACGAAACAGAACTAAAATTAATACCACATGAGACATCATTTGTGAACTCAGTTGAAGCATTGTGAGAATCCGATCGAGTTGTGATTGTTGTGAATTTCTGCAAACAGTTTCTTTTCAAAGTTGCATTAACTCTGTTCGTAGTCGTTCTAATACATCTGCTATCATACCTCGATAATTTCTCTTGTAAACTGCTAGTTTTGAATATTCTTTCAATTTTTGTTATAGACTTTGTCTTGGACCTCAGCTCTACTGTCCGTAACACAAACGTTCTTTCGCATTTGACGAGAGGAGATCGTAAAATTGTGTATCTGCAGTGGTGGAACCAGGGGGAGGGGGGGGGGGGGGGTCGGACCCCCCCCCCCCCGTTTTAAAATCAAATACGGAAAATTTACAAGTAACCAATCCTCGAGCCCCGGATGGGACTGAAATTGTGCATGTTGTCCCCCCACCCCTTCAAGTTAGACCGTCTCTTTCCAAAATCCTGGATCCGCCCCTGTATCTGTATTTATATTTTCTTCTCACAAACTGTCTCGGGGAAAATGTGTGCTCTAAAATACCAACTTTGCTATTGTATGCATATTACATATAGTTGCATGTATAATTAAGGTGTATACATACCCAAACAAACGGGTTCCTCAAAGCCAGTCATACAGCCTCTATCACACGCACCATCGCGAGGACAACTGGATAAACCATAACATTCTCTAAAGCTGCAGTTTCCATCACAGATAAGTCCATAGAAACCATCATGACAAACTGTGATATTGAAATTAGAACAACACGCTGAAGTTGTAGTAGAAATAGTCCGGTTGTCAGATATGGATTTTTGGCCCAATTTTGCATTAGGATAGAAGGAAAGTTTTATGGTGGATTCATGTTCTCCATAAGAAATCAGAGGGTGCCAAGCTGGCAACCTTGAGCATTTTTGTTAAGTTAAGAAATTCAAAACCATGTTTTGATGCATTTTCTGTAGCAATTTCCACCTTAAATAATAACGTGTACACTTATATTGCATCTGATTCATGCAGCAGAATGCTCGATGCATACACAATTATTACCCAAGTCATTGGAACAACTCACAATCCCTCATCAACATTCATCAACTCCCTGGGAAGTATACAACCCAATCTAATAGAAGGCTGGTTAACTGTCACATCACCACTGTCTGATCCGATGTCCAATTTCAGCTGGGTGGACTGAAGGAGTTTACGAACCACGTGCCCGATATGACACCACTGACATTGCCAGTGTCTCAGTGTCTCACAGGCCAGAAACCTTGGTGTGATTTTCAATTCCAATCTAAATATGGAACAGCACATAAATAGCGTCTGCAGGAGATCATATTTTCATCTCAGGAATATCGGAATGATTCGGAGATATTTGGATTACCAGACTACCTGCACACTTG
>JAUELE010246133.1:0-11098 GCA_031471655.1 Diodora aspera | reverse complement strand
TGTGCCTCTTGCACATCACATTGCGCTATGGCTGAAATATTGCCCCCTGCAATGTAAAAATCCATTTCACTCACTTAAATTAAAACTAGAGGACTTACACTTTATGTTTATTAAAGCTATTCATTTCCGTGTTATTACCTGAGTTTTCACCTGGAATTACCTGAGTATTTACCTGACCAGATGTTTCATATTTGGTATAAGGCTCAGTCGTCACACCCTTAGCTCCTTGCAGAGTCCGAATCATTATCACTGGTGTTGTTAAGACAGCGTACGTTATCTCGATAGCCAATCAATGGCTAGGCTTTAATTTGTGAGAGAGGGATGTGACATATGGCCACTCCATGTCTCTCATACTTTGCTATGTACAGCATCTTAGATCAGTTGTGCATTTCACAGGATAGCGTCAATCTCCCTTTCGCTTGATGTGGCACAGGTAATACCATCAGTTGTTGTAAGGGTCTCAATACATTTTTAAATTTATTATTTTTGACAACATTATTAATATGATTATTTTTATTTCAGAAGAGCGATCATATTCTTGCCCGGATTGTGGTGAAGTTTTCCGATCGAAAGTTGCCCTACGCCGACACCAGACTTATGTTTGTGGTCGTTCCACTGCGTTTTACCAAGCCATGACACGTGATTCTTCAGAGCATCACGAAGGAGAAAGCAAAAGGTGAGATAACTTGTCATTTTTTACAAATATAGGAATTCATTCATGACATGACTCATGACAATTCCATCATGACATGTTCTGGACTCTAGTCATGACATGACAGCTGAATCTGACAAACATGACATTTTTTATACAGATCCGATGAAGTTTGCATCAAGAACCAATTTAATTAAATAAGACAAAAATTTAGAGTTGTAAATAAGTGGATGCTCATGGCTTTTCAACATGCGTGAGGTGCCTATCGGTTTGAACTAAAGAAAGGTATCCATGGGTTTTGAACGGTTAAGGATAAGGTACCCATAGGTTTTGAACTAAAAAAGGGGTATACATAGATTTTAAAATTTTTGAAGGGGTAACCATGGGCTGTGAGTTCAGGAAGGGTTTAGGTTTTGAACTAAGGAAGGGTACCTATGGGTTTTGAGCTGAGGATGGGGTACCCATGGGTTCTGAGAAGGATTTTCTGCTATTTTTACCTGTAAATGTCATAAATTATAGACTGATTATCAAGAACTGTTGACTCTTACTACCTTTACCAAGTCAAGACTACATGTGCTTTCAAAATAATTTCATCCTGTTGGAGAAATTTCATTGCATTTCATGATATCTTCAAGCATAGAATTTCTGCAGGGAAGACAAAATCAAATTTCTAATTCTGTATGTTTAGGGCTGTTTCATAGTTTAAGAGGTTAAAGTGCTTGTTGTTTTTAATATTATAGTTATGCAAGAAAAATTCCATGACACAAAAACATGTGTAAGTTGAAGTCAGTTTCTGCATGGGTTGATGATGAAGTTAATCAATTAATTAATTACATTAACAAAATGTGTGAACAAGTTTTTCCAATTAAGAACTAGCAATAAGCTTTGCATGTGTTAAGACCTATTCTAGGTTTTTAGTCGATGTAGTGTTCAGTTTTCAATCGTTGCTGTGTGGCTTGTGTTTGATGTTCAGATGAATGCATTATTTTGCTTTAGTTATGAATGAAAATTAGGTTCAAGTTTGAATGTGTTGGAATGACGTGATTTTGTTAAAAGTCAATTGGAATGAGACCAAATTCATGATTTTGAAGTTTGAAAATGAATAAAATGGAAATTAAATTTAATATTTCATTGCTGAAGGTTCCCTTAATTGACATGATTTAAATTTGTTTTTGATGTCTAAAAGTATTTAAAACTATATCGGGTATTGTAGAAAAATAATTTTATATCAAATTCCCTGAAATTCAGTTTCAAATACCCTTCTGTGTATAGTGAAACATATTTCCCAAGTTTTCCTGATTTTATTTGCTGATTCTATGTAACATCAGCTAGTGTTAATATTTCATGAAAGATACTTTTCATCTAATCTTAAACCCATTCTGTATGCCTCTTCACAATTATCAGTTGAAGGATTTTCCTTTCATGAATCAGAATTACTATATTTGTCAATTGTATGAAAGCAAGGCCTCTGAGTACATAGAATTTCCCCTAAATAAACCTGAATTATCATATCTCAAAAAGCTTTGGAACATTCATATATCATATCTTTGTCACAAAACAGAGATAATACTGTCCTGCACAAAACCGATTGTTGCTCCAAATTTGTATTTTCAATGCGTAGAGGTATTATTTATCAAATAATTACGATACATACTGACAATAAACAATTTCATACAACCTGGGTAGTGACCGCATGATATCGACGCGTTATGACCAATAAACCCATTGAATCAAATGAAATTTCCTTGTTCAGTGACAAGCTCCCAAACACAAAACTTTGAAATTCTGATAAAATTTGTGACATGGCTTCAGTTGTAACAAGCACACGGTGAAAGGAATTATCTAAATCCGTTGTCAACAAATCACGAATTTGAGTGACGGGAAGTGAAATCTATGCTAGCCAATAAGGGTCGTTCTTGTCGCGGGGATGCAAGAGGGTTCGACAATGATAATAGCAGCTCGCTCTGCTTGACAGTGGATTGAGGTGGTACTGACAATAGACCACTCGGGCGTACGGCTGGTCGCTGAAGGATAGCAGGGTTTTGTGACTGTCGGAGGAGGCCAGCTAGCATTGATAGTTATACCTGGGGTAGCGTAGGGACCCTTTCATTCGGAGTGAGATAACGACACGAGGTAGAACACCAGGTAGAACACGTCTGACGTGTGGATGTACCCACAAGCTTTTACTGGAGAAGGACATGGGTCTTTCCTTGCTGGTTTCCAAGTATATACATTTATTTATCTTTTCATTAATTAATTAACTTTAAGATTTTTAAACTTATTTTTTAAATAATTTTATTTTTATTTTTTTTATAAATATACCAAGTGTAGTAAATATTTTTGTTTTTCTTAAATGCTAAAGATGTTTTAACACTTGTTTATATTCACTTTCGTACTTGTTGCTTTTTGATTTCCGTTTGTGGGTGTTTTGCTATTACAGGAATGTTGTCAGTATTCAGTGATAAATTTTATTATTTTGTTGTTTGTTGAATGTATCTGGTAGTGTAGGACAGAACTGATACCTGTCCAATACAGGTGTGCTTCATTTTTACCTGTAATTATCTTTAGGTATATGGGCTACTTTGTGCATACAAGTTATGCATATGGGATCTATATTATTGTGAATACAATCATTTTTATTTCAGAAGCGATAGCCCCCAAGTGTTTTTAGCTGATTGTATACTGGAATTTACATACATTTACCTGTAGAAACAAGTTTTAAGACTGATTTTCTTTGTTTTGCAGTAGTAACGATTCTGACGTTCCACGAGAATTAGAGACTGGAGAAGGAGAGTACAAGTGTGACGAGTGTCCCAAGTCGTTCCAGTGGAAATCAAATTTAATAAGGCACCAGGTAAGTCTCAGAAATTATGACTTTATATATATTTATCATGGGCAGCACATGTTGTGGGGTGGTGGCACTCCTCCACGTTTGGGGGTCAAAACATTTTTTTTTTTAATTTTTGCTTTTCTGACCCATAATACCTGGTGACATAAACTCTCGGATGCCTCTGGCCTCCCTCCCCCCTCCCCCCTCCGCCCACCCCCACCCGACTTTGAAATTGTTTCTTCCAGCCCCGTATATTTATGTTGTGTCGATTGTTGACAATTTTTATTATAGACACTTCCTGAACATTAAACATGATGCCTTTGTTTACAATTTTTCTAAATTTTATTTGGTTTCATATTAATAGTTATTGCAGTGAATTAAAGCATTTTATTAAATATTTCCCTCTTTTGATAACTTCTAATGAATTGAATTTTATATTTTATTACAAAAATTGGATTGATGTGATGTTGATTATTTTATGATTTGACGCTGGTAGCTTAAGAATAACCCAGTTATTTTCCTTGTATTTATGGGTGTTTTTCTTTTTCTCCAGGCTGCTCACGACATTGGTCGTCGTTTCCCGTGTGAAAATTGTGACAAAGTCTTCACAGACCCCAGCAACCTGCAGCGCCACATCAGATCCCAGCATATCGGTGCACGGAGCCACGCCTGTCCCGAGTGCGGCAAGACGTTTGCTACGTCCAGTGGTTTGAAACAGCATCAGCACATCCATAGCAGCGTGAAACCATTTCAGTGTGAAGTCTGCCTGAAGGCGTATACACAGTTCTCGAATCTCTGCCGACACAAGCGCATGCACGCGGACTGCCGCCAACAGATTAAGTGCAAAGATTGTGGACAGGCCTTCTCAACAGTTACATCTCTGAGCAAGCACAAACGATTCTGCGAAGGTGCTTTGAGGAACGGTATGCGTGTGTGCTACTCGGCTGATAAGATGTCACCAATGTCTCTTTCACCCGGAAGCCAACCCTCCCCAATCAACCCTGCCCTTATGGGACTATATGGAGCTCGTCCACCATTTCCCTACTACCCTGCGTTTGGTGCCGCGTTCCCTGTGTTGCAGCACGGAGCTCATCTTCCAGGCATCCTCGGTTCACCGATCTCCCCTGGAGCCAAGTTCCCCACCTACTTCACTCCAGAAAAGAAGCTTTCACCGGAAGGAAGCAGCATCAGTTCCTCGGAGAAGGACGACCACAGAACAGGAGTCATTGTACGTGATGGATCTGATGGCGAGATGTCGGAGATGAGCACTGGCAGTGACCTGGATGTCAGTTCGGTATCTGATGCAGAGAGTGAGTCGAGTCAACACAAGCGACCATCTTCTTCAACATTAGAGCCTGGAGAAATCAGACCAACCAACCGCCAGATGACGCCTGAGCTTCCTATTGGACTTGCCAAACCAAGATCAGATCTGCCAAATCTCACCCCACCAAGTTTCCGTCAAGATGCACCTTTTGACCTGTCCAAGAAGACTCCGTCTCCAAAACTAGAGCCTGTAGCATCTTCAAGAGATGAACTGCCTTTAGACCTGAGCAAGAAGTTGACCAAAGAGACGCCCACCCTGGAAACTCCCCGAAAGACTCATGTTTATGGAGAAATGAAGTCCCCACTGATACCGGAAGTCAAGTTTCCACACTTTCCCTATCCTTTCCCAAACCCAGCTGTTCTGGACTCGCTGGTACGAAGTGACAAAGACAGAATCTTCCCCGACATCAGTAAGTTCCTGCCATTCCACCGATTCCCTATGGTCAGCCCGAACTTTTCTGCCATGAGTCCATTCAGCATGATGCGCCATGACAGTGAAAAGACCCTATCCCCAATTATGAAGATGGATAAAGTGGCAGACCCCTATCCATACTCCACTGGTGGCAACAAAATGAAAGAACGATATGCATGCAAATTCTGTGGCAAAATATTTCCTCGATCAGCTAACCTGACACGGCATCTTCGAACCCACACAGGTGAACAGCCCTATAAGTGCAAATACTGTGAAAGATCATTTAGCATTTCCTCAAATCTGCAGCGTCACGTCCGAAACATCCACAACAAGGAGAAACCTTTCAAATGTCCACTTTGTGACCGCTGCTTTGGTCAGCAGACAAATCTTGACCGCCATCTGAAGAAACATGAATCTGAAGGCCCTAATGTAGTGGACTCTCCAACTCCAGAGCTAGAAGAAAAAGACGAATCTTACTTCTCAGAAATTCGTAACTTCATTGGCAAGGCTACCGAAGGCAAGCTGATGAACGGAGAGGACAAGCTTTCTGAGGATCTCAATCAACAGAGTCTGGTTGTTGCTGAAGATGATGCCATCATGGCCGATGGTGACGACGAAGCGGGAGACTCTTCGGATGACAATGACTGTGTAAGTGAACCACCATCCAAGTCTCCACGTTTTTCTGAGAACAATAACGAAAAGGATGGAGCTAAATCTCCTGTAGCATTCATCCCGAGCAGCTACCACAGTGATAAAGAAGGACTCGATGTGTGTTCTAAGACAGGTTATGATCTGCAGGGCAGTTTTACTCCAACATTAGCGTGCTCTACATGAACTAAACCATAACCTATAGCATGTGATTTTCAATGAACATTTGAAGACCTCAGCTGGTAGAGGGACCAATCATGAGTGTAGATGTACATTTTATGTGATGTTACATGTATGTGTACATTTTGTGTAATATGGACGTTACGATGGATGATGACAGCTGCTGAATCTCATCATAGTGGACATTCTGATATACCAGAAGAAACGTCATGCATTGAGAAACCTGCAGAACTACTTATGAACATTACACTTCTTAGTGTATACCCTTGTCTTGTTAAGCTGTATTAATATTTTATTGCTATGAGAACTCATCTGAGTGTAATAGGAGTATTGGGATATTAGCGATGATCTTTGGCTAGTCAGTGTACAATAATATCCAAAAATCATCTCCTGTCTTCATAGACTCATTTATGTATAAATGTTCATTTATTATTTTTTTCATTTTAACACATTTTGAATTTATATTTACACTGTATATTTAAGATGTAGATATATTTATAATGCTTCTTAACATAGCGATTCTGTTTGAAAAGGTTGAATTTGATCGTTTTCCCTGTGCTTCTGTATATAGAGTGCTGACAAACTTCTGTGATTTTTCAGATGTAGGAGTTTAATGTTTAACAAGTACTTAGTACATTGATGTCACATAAAGAAAGAGCAATTCCTTGCTTCTGATGCTTACTAATGATAGTACTTAACACGCTGATGACAAACAAGGTCAAACACGTACCTTATGTGCATAGGTAACAGTAGTTAAATAGTTTCAAATAATTGGGTGTAAGCATTTTTTATTTATACACTTTGTTTACTTGACCAGTCTTACCAGACAGACTTATAATCATTGGTAACAGTATTAAACAATTTGTCAAAATGCACAATTAGTTTTGAGGAAAATATTATCTCTGTTCTCGTTATCTTGCCAGGCAGCCATGTTGAAAATGGAATACCATAATGTGGACAGTATTACAAGGATGGTTGTTTATTAGCTTGTTTGTTATTTATTTAATGCATATAAATAAGTATGCAAAGTAGTTGTTAGTGACATAGTACCTACTGTCTCTCTTCCTTATGATATGGCTTCCATATATAGCCTCAGTATTGCCATTGCAGTAACTGCTACAATTTTCCTCAAAACTAATTGTTACTTAAGGCAGATATGAACTGCTTTTGCAGTATTTATTTTAAGTATTTGGACATTGATGAATGAATCATAGTCATCAAGCTGTCATAATAACAAGCATTTATTTACATTTAAATTCCATATTTTTCTTGCCTCCTCAAGTTTTTCAAGACTAGAAAAATGAAATTCTTTAAAACTATATTTGGACATAGAAATCGATTTGCTAGGAACATAGCTGTCTCACTATTGACTAGTCCCTATCAAAGTTAACCTATTTAAATGTATTGTAGAGGGTCGAAGGGAGCCTGTGTCTCACATTTACAGATTTTCTTCATATTTTGCTCGTATGTAGTTGCTTCTTCTTTGT
Organism: Diodora aspera; assembly: GCA_031471655.1. Lineage (NCBI taxonomy): Eukaryota > Metazoa > Mollusca > Gastropoda > Lepetellida > Fissurellidae > Diodora > Diodora aspera. Next base: position 3,566 of record JAUELE010246133.1, on the reverse strand, counting down.
TTCTATGCCCAGACTCTAGTCTTCTGGACACCAATCACTGCGGACCAGATTCTGAATTTTGCCATTTTTTTTCACAAGAGGATGCTGATTTTTTCCACATGGGAATTACATTTCTTTGGAAATTGTTAGTTGAACATAGTAAACTGAATGTATATATATGAAGTGAAGACAATTTAGGGGGTAGTGTTTTAATGATTTTTTTTTTCTTTGTATAAAATTTGCATTTGGATGGATGAATAATTTCCAAATGAAATTGGTTGGTTAAGATTGCTTCAAACTATGAAACCACGTTTATGAAACTGTCAGATTGTGATTTTTTCATAAGAAATGATAACATCCTCGCATATCTCTAATATTCTGTATCTTATTGGGGTGTATGGCAGTTTCCACTCAGGATGAATTAAAATAACATGAAATCAAATATCGTCTTCTGATTTTGTCTTGCATGTTTATTACTTGAGAGCAGACCTGTACACAGGCTCTGATTCAACGGGGCCCAAGGGTCATGCACCCTCAAGGTACTGGTTCACTGGGTCATGACTTTGAGAGTCTTCATTCAGCAATCAATTCCTTCTTAATTTTCTTGGGGAGGTCCTCCAGATCCCTTTTGTGTCTGTGGCTGACATGGTTGGCCCCCCCCATCCACCTCTGTCCGGATCTTGGCCTGTATACTGGGTCACTCTTCCCGAGATAAGTTTGAATCCCATCTAAGCCCATGGTCACTTTACTCCGTAAACCAGAGACAAATGGTGATATAGTTGAAAGATTATTGAAATCTGAGTAAAAGTCTTACCTAACCGCTCTTCCTGAGGTGGGATTGAATCCCATTAGTCTTGCTATTGTGGGTTTGAATTCCATAAATACTCATGGTCACTCCACTCTGTAAAGCAGAGACAAAGCGTGATATAGCTGAAACGTTACTAAAATCTGAGTAAAAATCATACCTAGCCACTCTTGCTGTTGCGAGTTTGAATCTCATCTAAGCTCATGGTCACTTTACTCTGTAAAGCAGAGTAAAAGGGTGATATAGCTGAAAGGTTACTGAAATCTGAGTAAAAATCATACCTAGCCACTCTTCCTATTGTGAGTTTGGATCCCATCTAAGCTCATGGTCACTTTACTCTGTACAGCATACACAAAGGATGATATAGCTGAAAGGATACTGAAATCTGAGTAAAAGTCTCACCTAGCCACTCTTCCTATTGTGTGTTTGAATCTCATCTAAGCTCATCGTCACGTTACTCTGTAAAGCAGAGACAAAGGGCGATATAGCTGAAAGGATACTGAAATCTGAGTAAAAGTTTCACCTAGTCACTCTTCCTATTGTGTGTTTGAATCTCATCTAAGCTCATGGTCACTTTACTCTGTAAAGCAAAGACAAAGGGTGATATAGCTGAAAGGTTAATGAAATCTGAGTACAAATCATACCTAGCCACTCTTGCTGTTGTGAGTTTGAATCTCATCTAAGCTCATGGTCACTTTACTCTGTAAACCAGAAACAAGTGATAATATAGCTGAAAGGGTACTGAAATCTGTGAAAAAGTCTCACCTAGCCACTCTTGCTATTGTGAGTTGGAATCCCATCTAGGCTCATGGTCATTCTACTCTGTGAAGCAGAGACGAAGGGTGATATAGCTGAAATATTGCTGAAAGCCGTGTTAAAGTATGGGTGTGAATTCTGTCTAAGCAGGTGCTCACTTTCTTTCTGATTCCCAAAGGGAGATATGGCTAAAGGATTGCTGAAAAGAATGGTAAAGTATAAGTGATATTCATGGACATTTAATTGCCAAACCACAAAAGCTGTAAAGGTCCTTAAATACATGTAAAATCAGAGGTTGCAACGTTATTATTCCTTCGACTGTATTGCCTTTCCTAGCCGTGACTTAGGCAGGGCCAAAGCAGAATTATGCTCTGACTCAGGGTCTTGACAATTCAAGCCTTATTCACGGATACCCTCGTTAAAGGCATTGATGCCACAGGAGAAATGGGGATGAAAAATGAACTGAACAGAGTTTCTCTTTTTGTCACATCGCAACATAACAGATACGTTGCGACCAATGGAGGGGTGGGGGCTTGTAATGCCGCTTTTGGCAAAACTTCAGCCATATCACAGTGTCACCTGGAGCACAGCGGTGTTCGGATTCAATCTCTGAAATAACAGGAATCAACAGGACAAGTACGGCAGAATCCGGGGTGGGGGGAGAGGGTCGAACCCCCTCCATTTTTACAAGGTGGAGGTCAACACACATACAACTCCCTCCTCCACCCCCACACCATTATATTCACTAGAAATCACCCAGTTCGTGTACACACGATCTAGGACCCATAGAGCTTTCTGGGCCTAGGCTGTCCCTGGACTAGACTTTTGTCAAGACCCAAAGGCTGTTAAATTTCTTAAATATATGTCAAATCAGAGGCAGGTTATTATTCCGTGGACTATATTGCCTTTCCTAGCTGTGCACAGAAGGCTATAGTAGAGTAAGATGTTAGTTTTTCTATGCCTTGACTCTGGGTTTTGACAAAAGTCTATCCCTGGACCCGTGCCTGATGTTCGTCCTTGGATCGAAGTCCCCCCTCCCTGAAGTTGCTTACGCCGTCCGTATAGAAAGATTAATTAATGCATCAGATCCCTAACTTTAGTCTTTGTCTTGTACAAGAAGCATAGGGTTGCTGTGTCCAATTCCTTTTAAGGATTACGGTACACAATTAGCAACAAGATCAGAGTTGCAGAGTGTCTACATTGCTTGAGAGGTCTTCAAGTCTTAAAGCAACGTGATGTGCAGACATTGGCAGAAAGAATCAAAAGCCAAGATATCCATTTTCAGCCTTGTATGACAAGCACTGGGATACTGGGACATTATTTCTAAGGTACGCTACATCACTCTCCAAAAGCAAGTTCACATGGCTAAACGCAGAGCACTACACTCTGGTGACCACCAGCCGCAAGTTTATAAATGAATTACATAGATGTACGGGCACCTTCGGACGTTGGATAGTGATCTTCTTGCCCGAAACTGACCAACTGATGACCAATGATTGAGAGAATTTCAGTCAAACGAGAAACACCATGCAGGCATATTTATAGTTCTTCACCACAAAAAAGTGGACCAGTCCATTCCAGGGGTGATATAACCGCCATCATATGTCCATAAAAACCAGTGGTGCATGATCTTGCGTAATCTTTTCTGTTGGCATTCGTCGACTCCACCGAAACAATTACACAGTAGGCTACCTGACAGATTTTAGGAGCTGTTGCATGGGCCCAATTAGCCCCCAGTAAAACCCCAAAGAAAAACATCACTCTGCTGTGATATACGAATAGAGCCTTTATTGCACCAGAAATCCCCCCCCCCTCTTTCGCTAACTCGTACGCCTATGAGATCATAAAGTTTTACACTCTATACTGTTTTATTTTGAGCAGAATATACTGCCGGGCAAAAGAAACGACACAAAGATGTTGAGAGACTACTGAAAAAATTTACAATTACTTTGGATATGCAAGAAATATCCCTTCGAGATTAGGAAGTTTTATCAACGACATGATGTCAATAAAATTACACTCGTTG
>JAUELE010246122.1:0-11100 GCA_031471655.1 Diodora aspera | reverse complement strand
CTACCACTGTATGAAATGCCCGCCCACACCGTGTTCTCCAGTCTGGACGTATCAGTAGAAATCGTGACTCATCACTAAAAATGACAGTTCTCCATCTCTGCATAGGCCATTGCCGATGATTGACACACCAATCGTTGTCGTAGCTGTCGATGTTGTCGCGTGAGGAGTGGTCCTCGCACTGGTCTTCTTGGACGAATACCGGCGTCACGTAGGAGCCGTGACTGAGAGGCTCTACCTGCAGTTGTGGTAGAGGATGCAGTTAAGAATCTGTCACGTTAGTGCCGTGAGCGGATGAATCTGTCTTGGACGGGCGTGGTGACTCGTGGTCTTCGGCAGTAGCCGTGACTGAGAGGCGTCAGACTCATGACTCGAGGATGTTTGTTGACGTAAAGTTGTATACTGGGACAAGGTACTTTACTCCACTTGTCCCATTCGGCTCAGCTAAAATGGACATATGCAGGTAGAAGACAAATTCAGATCGTTATTGTTTTCTTCTATTTTCTCATAATAAGACTTTGTAATTGCAATACAAAATGTAATTATTATAAGCAGTTCACACTTTCGAAATTACTCAAATGCCAGATAAATGCCAAAAGTACTTTAGTACGGGGAAATTCTTCCGTCCGCCCGTTAATTTTAAAACTAACGTGACAAACATTTTGTTCATATTTCTCAGCATAATCTAGGAGTGATTCAAGGACATGTTGTACATCTTTAAGTTGTTTTGTCAACTAGAATGATGGTTAAAACTTGGTTTTAAAAAGTTGATCTTAAGCGTTTACGATCAACTTAGCGCTAAGATTGCTTTGTGAAATAGGACCCAGGCGGTCCTATCTACAAACTGCTCGAACGATACTACCACATACTACACAGGCCCGGATGTAGAAGGACACCTTAGCTTTTTTTTCCTTTTTGGCTATGTTAGTACCAAATCAACACCCACAGTATTGTGAAAACTTGTGTGAAAGTGCAGTATTTTGCTTGCAGATTTTTCAATTTTTTCTGGGGAGGCAAGTCCACAAACCCCCTAGAAAATGATATCTATCATGAAATATGTTGTGTCCTTCCCCCCGCCCCCTCTCCTCACACACTGCCTGGATCTGCCCCTGGTATGGCGGCCTGATAGTGAATAGAGCCAACGGTATGACATATGAAACTATTACTCTCACAGAAATAAGTTACACAACATTTGCTAAACAGTTAACACGGTTAAAGTTAATTAAGTTATCGATGCATCATCGATGGATATTAACTTCCTCATATGAGAGTTAAAGCATCCTCTCTGGAGTTTAAGGTCAATATTTCATAAAGAATATCTGCAAACTTCTCAGCGCACCGACAAATGCCGAGCCCTGCAGACACATAAATCCGGATTGTATATCTATGGGGTACAACTCCATTTCCTTCTGCATGCATGCCAGCCTATGCATTAAAATGATAATTAAAATGAAGTGCTCCAGGCTTTCCATTTAAATGGTGTTTTATTGCAGCAGGATAACTGAGTGAGATGAGATACGTAACATCTTTATACGATGTCATGTCTGAATGTGAAATACATGTATTGATAATAAATCTTTGACACGTACAAAATTATCATTGCAAATATTACTGGACATCGAGTCTCTGTGACTCTCTCTGTGCCTTCGAATTCGAACTCTTCCTTCCTCCCTCTCTGTACTCTTCTCTAGCCTTTTCTGCACTATTTATCCCCATTTTTTCTCCCTTCTGTTCTGTACTCTATCCCTCTCTCTCAACAGCTTTTCTCCCTCTCCGCATTTTGTCTCTTCCTCTCTGCACACTTACACACTCCACCCTCTCTCCCACCTCCACACACACACAACCTCTCTTTCTGCACAACCTCTCTTGGCATCTCTCGCCCTCCCTCCTCTTCCACACACACATCCTCCCTCTCTGCACACTTACACACTCCACCCTCTCTCCCACCTTCACACACACACACACACTCTCTTTCTGCACAACCTCTCTTGGCATATCTCGCCCTCCCTCCTCTTCCACACACACACACACACCCTCCCTCTCTGCACACTTGCACATACAAATACACGCTCCCCTTCCCTCGTCCGCCACACACACACACACTGTCTCTCTTTGCCTATCTCTCCACCCTCCACACACGCACTTTCTGCACACCCTCTCTTGGCATCTCTCTCCCTCTCTCCCTCCTCAACACACATACACACACTCCCTCTCTGCACTATTTCTCTTTGCCTTTCTCTCTGTCCATTCTTCTACACACACAGACAGGCACACACACACACACACACACATACACACACCCACACACACACTCCCCGTTAGCACACGTTTCTGGAAAAGAATGATATTCTGGGTACTGACCGAAACATATCATTACCAGAACGTCAAGTATCGTGTTATAACGGTGCAACAAGGTGCAACACTTCACTACGTAGACAGCTCCAAATATACGCCTAATTCTCGAGTTTCGATCAATCCCAGTCTTTCCGATATGTCATTAAGTTAACTTGGAAGGTCTATGCATCATCTGAGCACAGCAGAGATAAAGATGAAAGAGAGAAATTAAGGTTGACCTTCACGTTGATTTTGTGGATGATCTGATTAAGACGAACTAGTTCGTTTTCCTGCTATGTCGAGTTTCATTTGTTTCTTCTACAATGACACTACATTTGATCCCCACTGGTTTCAATAATATAAGTGACTAGATACAGCATTAAACGAACACATTTATTTATTTATTTATTTATTTATCTATAATCATTTATTTATTTATTTAAAATTATTTATTTATTATTTATAATAATTCATTCATTCATTCATTCATTTACTTATTTACTTACTTATTTACTTATTTATGTATTTATCTATCTGTTGTTAGGTAGCTGACAACCAAGGTGCTAGATCAGGACACCAACTTTCTATTTAAAGATAAACTAGTGACAGATTCTATTTGGTCTCGAGACACAGATTGATATCAGTTCTATAATTTCGTGCAATTCAGGGAAAACGCTGAAACAAAACAGAAAATACACTGGCTAACCATTTTAGGGAGGATATATAATCTCTGATACTGAATACTCAAACCCCAATTGAACAATGACCTGCTGAGTAAGATTATACAATATTATTGCAGTCAAATAATATCATTTGGGAAATTCTCCAAGCCCACTTCTGTTCATAGTCGGGCGCAATATCCGTGTTGGATATAATGTAATCATTGATACAATTCATTTGTCCCTGCCAAGACGTCGAAAAAGAGTTAGACTCCAATATATCACATATGACACTGATATCGCTAAAGTGTGTATACAGTTGAATCTAGACAGCCAATCGGTAAATGTCGATAGACTTAGACGGCTGGTAATAACCTTTTTGCTGGAGTCAGGAGGACAGTTCCTGAAGAGTACCACTTTTGAAAACATTTTCACACCAACACTCACATTTTTATTCTTTACACGTGCTTTGAATATGAAAATACAAGAGCATGGACACATGGATTAAGTGCTCTATAAGAGCCATTATTATTATAATTATTATTATTATTATTGATTTATTTTACTTTGCAGCAGAGGAGGGTCGGGTGGTCCTGGCACAGTCAGTCCCCGAGGGATCATCATCAGCTCAGGTACCCTTGCCCTCTCTACACGCAACTCAGACAGCGAATGGAACTGTCTCCCAGGAAGCGCTGCCTAGTCGAACCCACCATGAACCTTGCGTAACATATGGAGACTCCTCAACCTCACGGTCTTCTGCATTGCACAGACTGAAACAATGTGCTCTCGGTGTTGAAACCTGAGACATTACTGATCTGATTTTTTCAGATCAGGAGGAACCAGACCAAGGGTACCAAGAACAATGGAGGGTCGGACAACTGTAGAGGGATATTTCAAAAGAGAGGTCAGCATACGTTGAATACTTTTCGTCCATTTGCTTTCCAGCATTACTGTCAAAAGGGACAGAAAACTCTTTCACATACACAAAATGATTGCATTTATCAAAGAGAAGAAGATTAGGTTTGTTGAACTCAAGTGTCGGCAAGCTGTAGAAGGGCTTATTCCAGACAGTCTTGAAGGACTCATTTTCTAAGACAGGCTGAACCTGCTCAGCGTCATACCAGGGATGGATCTCGGAACTAAAGCCACACGCATGGCCTCTTTAAGTGAGAGGTTTGTGCCAAAGCTTGACATCCGCTCACAAGATGCCGGACGGTTTCATCAAAACGATGACATAAACGACATTTCATTGAGATACTCTCACTGTGAATCCTTGCTTGGCGGTTACTGGTAGGGAGAGACTGGTCCTGGGCGGCTGAGTGAACACCATCACTCTCACTTTTAAGACCAGCCTATTTCATCCAGGAAAAGGAATCAGAAGGACTGCTATGCTGCTCTACACACTGCACATATACCATGTGCAGTGGTTTCCCAGAAAGCTGGTCATGACAATACTGACTTTTGCTTGACTTAATGAAACTCTTTACCTGGTTGACTCTCATCTATGTGTCATTTAGTAGCACAGAGGATTCCCCCAAATCAACATCAACCCCAAGTTTACGCCCAACATCTTGCTATTATTATTATTATTATTAAAACAACGTGTCACAGTGGCGGTAAGCCAAACTATCAACCCAATCATTCGTCATAAAAATAAGTGTATGAGTTTAAACATGTTTCAATAATAGCATATCATTATGTGTTTAAAATGTAAATGAAATTAGTAAGTGAGGCGTCCCTATTAAGACACCGTACCTTATAAGTTGCACATTTATATGTTTACCTCAAAACGTGATGGTATTTCTTATCTGACTAAGATGAATAAGTAAGTAAGTAAGTAAGTAAGTAAGTAAGTAAGTAAATAAATAACACCTGATGATGATCCCTTGAAGAACGACTGTCTTGGGACTACCCGACTCTTCTCTGCTGCATATTGATTTTTTTCAATCGGGAAGTAATAACAATAATAAAGTAGATTTCCCATTTCCATGTGCTTAAGTGAGGAAAACGGAATACAAAATCCGACTTTCTATATCTAAATCAACCTATAAATCAGGCCCGCGTGTATCGACCCCTCCCTTTGACCCCAATGCATGTATCGACTCCTTGGATAGTATCATCGACCCCTTTGGAGATGCATGTCCCAGATAGATGCTAATTTAATCAAGTGTCACAGATTGTGACACAGATGTCCGTCATGAGGACAGGCACGGAACTATCGCTTTGAACATCTGATCTAATGTGATAACCTACACGACTTTATATCCTGATTTCACAATGCTGTACGAAATACAGGTGAAAAGAACGTAAACCAGTGTAAGAGAACACATGACATTTCGAGATTTCTTATGGATGTATTCACCTTATCTCATGTATCGCAATATAATGATGATTAATCGTGAAACATGACATGTAACAAGTCGTAATTCTACTTAGAGACGATACATAAAACAGAAACTTTATCCCTTTCTATAAGTTAATCTTAGAAGCAATGAATGTTTAACTATATTGCGCTCTTATAGGTATCTCAGAGTATATTAACGTCAGAATGTGAGATGGGGTCTTCTCGTTCAACTGAGAGTTATCAGCTTACCTCGCTTGAACTTCCTGTAGATATGTAATCTTTCTAAAGCCTATGAATAATTGAACCAAGAACTGAAGCCTTGATATCATAATGACATGAAGAGGCTGAAAACATGACGACATCACTGACGGCGAGAAAGGTTGGACAGCGATAGTATCCTCATTGTGGACAAGATTCCTGCCGACATACAAATTATGCTGATGCCCAAAAGAAAATTTACCAAGACTTTCAGAGACGACTCAAGAAAAACGAACATATTGGCTGCTTTCAGGGATATTTATTCAAGAGAGAGTTGTTTCAAACCAAATGAAACTCTAACAAAGTAAGAACATTTTCAGGGGGGTCCAACTTGAAAGGAGGGGAGGTCCAATATGCAAAATGTCAGTCCCATCCGGGGTTCGAGGACTCTTTACTTTACAATTTTCCGTATTCGATTTTCAAAAGGGGGGGAGGGTTCGGACCCCCTGGACCCTCCCCCTGGATCCGCCACTGATTTATACAATCAGTGACACAAAACCTGGGGTTGGTAATTGTTGTGATATTTCCCCTCTGTATAGTTTCTTTTGGACGTCAGTATAATTGTCAGCCTACACATACAACGGAAACATACATCCTGGTGTTATTATTGCACATACAACGTGTGAGTGAGTTGTAGTGTAAGGACATGGCTATACCTACCACACTGAGACAGGTCAACCGACCTTTCAGTTCTGAAAGTAAGTGAAACACTGTAATTACTGCGTCAACATTACGTTGACAATTAGGCGGTGGACTTGCCAATCTTATAGAAGAAGACGAAAATGTAGTTTATTAATGTGGCCCAAGTTAGAGTACAGAACAATAAAAACAAACATATAAAGTGTATTAACTTCCGGTCAAATCGGCCTGAGTTACATTGCAAAACATATGGACTTGGACTAAAATGTAAAGTGATATATTATGACATCTGAGTTGTGAATGTGATACCTAATACAATTAACATGGGACACCGGGAGGACATGCGTTGTATTAAAATCACATAAGGTTGAGCTATGAATTAGATAGTGATAGGACAATACAACCGATAGGGGGCGTACGTATTAGAGGTATGCAAGGAGAAGGACGCCATTGAAGAGGTCATTGTCGTTGTGGTGTGCTCAGTCTCAGCATTTTATTGATGCCATTTATATTTTGAAAGTTTAATCACTACATATTTCTGATAGGTTGGACAGTTTGTTATAAATATCATAACCAGTTACTTGTAGCACATATTAAAACGTCAGTTGAAGTCCATTTTTCAAAATTTGGAGAACATTTGCCAGAACTTCAAGGACATTAACAAGTTGCAATACGTTGAAAGAGAGCTGGGCAGTTTACAAACACGTATTCATTGCTTGTTTGAAAGCTAACGTTGGGCAAGCTAGAGCAATAGAAATGTATACATATACAATACAATTATGCATAATATCTCAGAGATAACTTCATTACATCCTGGTCATCCAACGTCATCAGCTATTTCTTTTACCACTGAAAGTGTTACGACAAAGTAGGAGATGCAAGCTTGTCATTGCTACGCAATTATGCACATAGCTCTGGATAACAACTGTCAGGTCATTCCACAAGACGTGGTGAAGTACGTTAAGTATGCTGTACATGAAACGACCGATCGTCTTCTTTTAACTACAGATTTCTGAAATACGGACGAGTTCCTGCAGAAATAACCGTAAAACGTAAAAGACAAACCAAAATAAAATATTACTTTTGAAATGATTCGGTGAGTTAGTTATATAATATGACTTCTGGTCAACCTTCAGGTGTAAAGAGACGGATACATCTGCGTGGAAACAGACTGTGAGATATAAAAACTGGAATACAGAGTAAATATATTATGGAGAAAGGCTACTGGCTGAAGAAATTTTATATACGTTTGCTAACCGCCGTATAGATAGTTACTTGTTTTATGTTCAGTTTCTTTGTTTTGCTTTGGTTACAGAAAGGCGAGTATTTCTATTAAACGTTCTAGTTTTCCTTTAGTTTTATTTCCGCGTCTAACGTTTACCAAAGAGCGAAAAGACACACTTTGTATTTATATTGGCAATAAAATGGTTATATATTATTTCGAGATAATGGTACAGTATCAGAGCCTACTTAGGAATAGTTTATTATGTTCCGACTTTATTCCTAGGATTGAAAATCTTGTGGAACATTGTCAGGTTGTTGAATGATTAGACCTTATTATTGATCCGCATATCATTTAACTGGTAATAAGAATGATGATATTGGTTCAGCCTATTGTTCAACTGATGTTAAGTTTATTATTTACGCAGACCTTTGATATTATCTTGTAATCGGAATGCTACGTTAACTCAATTTAGTAGGGAGAGGCCTGAGTTTTGGTTATGAGATATCTAAATTTACTGACACAATTGTTTTGACGTGATATATAGTGTGTTGTTGCAAGACCATGAGATGTATGACCCGTTTTCATCACTCAATTTTGGTGTGTATTTGAAATGAAGTTACCAACAATTCTAGTGAACCACAACATAATGATTTGTTGTGTTGTGTTGAAGTTAGGGGAAAGAGATTAATGATATAACATATTATAACACTTCTAGTAGGTTTAAATCGTTTCAAACAAGCCACACCAATTCCCCGTGGTCAGTTGGTGTATTGGCAGAAATTACTGGATCCCCGTTTTGAGGTGCCCAAACCTTTATTTAACATGCATTCTTTTGTCCTTAACCTACAGCAAAAGATGATTTTCTCTCATGGGGAATCCGTAAGGTTGGTAAAAGGGGATGTTATTTAACACCCGACCGTTGCATACTTGTGTACTGTTGGATGTAGTTTGTGTCATGGCATGGTAATTGAAACAACAATTTTGTGTAGAAGTTGAATGAACACTCATCGTGATTGTTTATATTGTTTAGTTTTTTTAATATACCTCTGTTAAGAGTATCTTTTTTGCTACTGTATGAGTTAAACCCCGTGCGGGATTCGAACCAGCGCCCTCAGGTTTAGGAACGAATCGCCATAACTAATTATCAGCGATGTAGATAGTTGTTTGGTTTTATACATACATGCTTGCATGTCCTGTAAACTCAGTTACATAAAGTTAGTTTTATTCCACAATTTATTTATTTTGACTACTTTGGCATGTTTCGCGTTGGTACATGTATAGCAAGATTGTCAGGTGAAGGGTGTTCTGTATCTTTATGTACAAAACACTTTCAGCAACTCTTTGATGGGTAACAGCCACAGCTGCCAAGGCCGATATGACAATGAAATATTCTGTTTATTTAAGTGACTAAATATTGTTTAATTTGGAATTACCTTTTACTTTTAAAATGCCTACTACCAATCAGAAGACGGGGTACTTTTCAAGGATGTGAAATGCGAAAATGTTGTCGACCGTTTATGGTGAACCACTATTTTTGGAGTGTCTAATGGAGTTTCAAGTATGCAGTTTTGTGTTTGTGCTTGAAAGTGATTATATCCAGTTGACTGACACAGAATGATGAACGTTTTAATGTGATCTAAGATAACAACTCCAAGCTTGAATCTATGTCGTAGATGTCCTGTCGTGCAGCGTGTACCTTGAAGCACTGCAGACACTTTGTCTCCATGCGAACAAGACGAGCACCATAGCCGGATCATGGGTGGGCTCAATCAAGACAGGCAATCAGAAATATATGAATAGGTCATCCGAGTTAAAGACAGAAATTTCTCTTGCCAAAGAAAATGTTATCGGTGTCTCAATACCGCTGTCTACGGATTTTGACATCAATTTATAGTAATTGCATGCATAACCATTTAATTTGTACGACCACTTTATAGAATAAAGTGAGCACCTTCCTTCCAATATTGATATAACATCAAAACCTTTTCCGGCGAGATTAGTTTAGTTTCAGACAGAAAGAACCGCTGAGTACTTATGGTTATAGTGATAAAAGAATTGCTGGTCGACCAGTGTAAGTTGAACCTGCATGAACGTTATGACTTTTTCCTGGAGATGAAATATCGAGCTCAGACGATTGAGGTTCAAGCACGTGTAACCGAAGACGCGCAGCTAGCCCTCTGTTGTACTGAGGTTAATCTACCACTTGCATTACATGCAGGCACTTATGCTGAATAAGCCGAAAGAACATTATTAAAGTAATTAAAATGTTTATGAAGAAGCGCACAAAGTCAACGTGCAGTCCCATAAAAGCGTTTCATCCCTCTGCCAGCATTTGCCTGTTTCTGGTGGGTGTGGGCCATGCAAATTAAGTTTGCACGTGCATGTCAGAGCTCCACGGTAACGAATTTAAATTTAAGATCGCGTTTGAAAGATATATAATGAAATGTACCAATTCTGACAACAATTAGCTTTAGACAAACCTTTGTCGTTGAACTTCATACTTAGTGATAGCCTACCATCCGGGCATCTGTCACCTTTTGGAAGACTCAGGCATATTTGATACGTGTATTGCGAAATTCCTGGAAAAAACAGTGAGTTTTCGGCGCCTGTTTCACAGCAAACGGAAACAAGTAAGACAGAGTTTTCTTGTAATACCTGATCACTATCTGGGCTGCTGCAAGTCCTGGAGAAACATTTGAACAGTTTCAAATACCTGCTGAACGGATTTGAAATGCACACATAAAGACGTGCGATATTGCGGTATTTGTGCATCAGTACTTGGTGCAGTAAATGATTCAATTGTTCACAGGGGCATCTCTTGGGTTGGTGTCACTCATTCCCCTACCCCCGACATCCTGCTGTAAAAACATTCATATTGTGATATATAAACGTAATATCTGGAGGCCTTCCAAATCGTAATTCCAGGACATCACTAAATATCACTGAATGTAATGGCAGCTGTAGTGACATAGAATACACCTTTAAATTACAAACATTTGATAAAAGGTAGTTTGGTGTCACCCCCTCTGATGGTGTCACTCGGTTCCCATCCCTTGCACCCCTTAGTGACGACACTAACTGTTTACTAACTACTTTATCTGAGGATATTTAATCTCGGTTAAGAACTCGTCTACAGATTTCAAACATTTGACGACACACAAGAGTAAGACACCTTAATTTGTATTCAGTTATTAACTTAGTGGGAACAAATATCCGTACAATACTTTTCAGTGCCGGGATTAAATTTAATGGACTATCTCCTACTGGCATTAAGATGCTGCTAAATTATGCCTCTATCAAATGTGAAGGCTTCAGATCCTTTGAAATACGACTACATTTCTCTGACTCAGACACATGATTATTGTCTCGGACAGAAGATGTGATCTCGTGGAACATTTTCCTTTCAAGTTCTGGTTTTAGTGTCATGTTAGTTTCCTCCAGAGCTATTCAGATGTGATCTTCATCTTTGTTAACAACACATATAGTGATTACAAAGTAGACACGACATCTCTTGCCACCTTATTAACCAGAGGCTTTTTTCGATCAGAGGAAACCAATGCTATTATAATGGATAGTTCTTTTATAGCGCGGTATCTCCATCCAAGAGTAGACTCAAAGCGCTTCCATATATTACCCTGGTTAAC
>JAUELE010246111.1:0-11100 GCA_031471655.1 Diodora aspera | reverse complement strand
GAGTTTTTTTTTGGTTGGCATTGTGCCGAAACAACACTCTCTTGAATAAATATCTCTGAAAATAGCCAACATTTTGTTGTTTTTCTCGAGTCGTCTCTGCAAATCGTGGTATAGTTTCTTTTGGAAGTCGGTATAGTTATAAACAATGAACCCTACAATAACAAACTCTTCAGTGTTATACGACAGGTGTACTGCATCTGACGCCAGCTTGTCAGTCGCTGATCAACAGAGATGTCGATTTCATCCCTGGTCAATCAAAGCAGATATTAACACGTCAAACGGATTTCTCATGCAGTCTCGATTATCTGTATATCTGGAACTCCAGTACACTGTTAATTTGGAATATTTAGTATGCATACATTATACATACTGCAACGAACACACTACAAAGTTACCGGATATGTATTTGCCTTCACTGATTTTGATAGCACGATCCGTATTAGAAAAACAACACTGCAAAGTTCGACATATTTGCCTTAATATTTTACTCGTATTGTATATTTCCTCATTACACCAGGAAACATGTAATTGGTAAATCTGAACGATGAATTTCGCCCGAAGAAGTCCATTTCGAACATTTTCAAAGGTTTCATCCATAGATATTTAAAAACAAACATGCTTTCAATGAAAAAAAAACCAGTGCAAATTCATTGAAATGAAAATTGATTTCACCTCAGTGGGTTACATGAAAATAACTAATTTGTATATGCATTCCTGTGAATATCTGTTATATTTCTGTCACTTATCATAGGTTTTATTGAGGATTTCATTTCCTTGCACAGTAGCTATTCTGCCACGGTTTGGGTAGTCTGTCATCTAGACCATGAAGTTTTATTATAACAGAGACAAGCATACAGTCTAGATATTTTCCCAGTCTAGATAGCTACACTTCTGAAGTGAGCAGACTCTCTGGGATTGTATTTATTTTATTACAAATGTATATCGTTTCAAGTTAATTTAAAAATAAAAATATTAAGCTTACTTCAGAGACTATATTTTAGTCCACGGCTTGGGGTTCTTTTCAAGGAAATACCATCCCAAATAAGACAAATAATGTTATATTTGATCATTTCCGAAACTGTCACTGAATATTCACTGTCATAGGCTGTTAATATTATTAGTAAAGGAGCTGGACAGTTTGATCTTAAAAGTATTTATAAAGGGAACGAGCTTGTTATCGTGAATGCAAACCCCGTTATAGTGAGGGATGAGGGAGGGGGGAAGCGAAAGGGCGTTCTGCATTTTGTTCTTAACGTTTACAAGAAAGGGGAAAACACATAACAACACTTTATTATCTATGTATATACATGTTTAGGAAATTCGTTTTCCACTCAAACGGGTAGTTATATCCCCGCAGTGCAACGCCAAAAAAATGTTAAAAATTAATTTCAGCAGAATTTCGGGGGGGGGGGAGGGGACGGGGGTGGGTTTGCGGGAGCGGCGCTGAAAACGTTCGGAAGCTTTCAATTGTCTCTAGGTCCTTCCATACATCCGTAAATCTGCCTTCAATTGTATACACACATGCACGCGCACATACACGCATATTACTGCACACATTAATTAACACATATATACTGACGTCCAAAAGAAAGTATACCAAATGCTTTCAATTATTTCCCCTTACATCTTTATGCCATAGTTGATTAAAAGGATGCTTGGATTTCGGTGAGTGCAATTTGATTGACATCATATAAGGTTGATAAAACTTCCTAATCTTAAAGGGATATCTCTTGCATATCCAACGCATTTGTCAATTTATTCAGTAGTCTCTCAAAATCTTGGTATACTTTCTTTTGCACGTCAGTTTATATTACTGTGTGAACAACCTAGATCTTTACAAAAGTCTGCCACGTTTAGTTCATCACCTGTGCTCTCGCTATCTCATTACGCACTGTGAACAGAGAACCAAGTTGTAGCGGAACATACCAAACCACAGTTTTATTACCTACTGTTTGCTTAAAATGTTAGAACTAATGTGTTTGACAAATGCTTGATCGAGACCGAAATAACCCCAAAGCAAAACCTGACTTCTTGCATGCCGAGTTCAAGTTCTCAAACACCGATGAAAACGTACTGCAAAGCGGAAGAACAGCCATGGAATCCGTTTTCAAACTTTCCACATCGTCTGTAGTCTGTCATCCGGACCCCGAAGTTATATTATAATAGAGACAAGCATACAGTCTAGATATTTTCCCAGTCTAGATAGCTGCAACTCTGAAGTGAGCAGACTCTCTGGGAAGATATTTAAATTCATTAATATGTCATTTAGTGAGGACTTGCCAGAGAACAATAAATCGATTTAACAGGTAAGTTGTTTGTTTAAAATGATACAAATCCATACTTTTCCATTTGATACTGTTTGGTGAGACATGTCAAAATTTATTTATGTAAATAAAAAAAATTAAAATAATAATAATTGAAAATTTTGTATTTTAGTCATCAGTGATTAGCAGTGATTTTCAAACCACCTTTTATTTCCAAAATTCTAAAAGTTTCTGTATCCTGCGTTTTAAACCTACTAAACATTTGACATGCACATTTTTGTGTAAGCTGGCCAAACATTTGTTTTTTTTCTTAACTTCGAAAACACATTTCTCTGGGGTGATAAACAATAATCATTATCAAACACATTATTTTAGGCCTCATTAACATCTTTTACCGAATAAAATCTTCTGCCAAACTGAAATACTCTTTCAAATGAAACAAAGACGACAATGTCAATGGTGAAAATCCTCCAAACCTCAGCCAAGTCTAAATGTTACTCTTTATATCGCTTCCTGGGACACACTTCATAATATTTACATATCTAATACTCTTTCATTACGCCTAAATTAGTTCCAGCCATTGAATCCGCTAATCTCATGATCAGAATAATCCTATTTTGCAAGCCAAGTGAATGACAAAGCTGCTCGCCATGCTCCCAAGAGCGCACTGATCATATGACTGCGATAGTGTTAATTTTCCATCTTATTAAACAAGGCGGGAGATGAAGACATCGCGGAAAGGAGCTCTTGGCTGCGTTCTTCGAGTCTAAATTGTCCAAATCTCCAGGGATGAACATTAAAAATTCATAGAACAAAAAAATGCCAGATACACGAAAGTTGATTTCGGACTGCTTCGATCGTATAGATGAATTTGGTGTATGGAGCATGAGACATCAATAAAATTATTGGAATAGGAGGTGAATTAAAAGCTCTCAGCAAAGCGTATCCTGTGTGCGACACCGCCTTGATGTATTAGCAATGTCGTACGAGCAATGTACAAAAGTAAGGAGCTTGCTGAAATTTGCGTTCATGATTGATGGCTAGTCTAAATTGAGAAAGCTCGCGACTCAAAGAAATCTGTCAATATTCGCAAAAGAACGACACTGTGGCTTGCCATTAACGGCCTCTCTATTGTTGTTCTGCCAAGCACCTTCTTTTAAGGCTAATAATTCTCTATTACACGATTTCTCGATTTATGCGTCCATATTTCGCCTTCAATATTGCCTTAAGCACTGCGTACATAACATAACAATGTCAGAGGACTTATTAAACATAGAATCGTTCTTTCAAAGGGCATGCGACTGACAGGCGAGAGTAACTTGATTGGCAAGCCCAACTCCCATTGTAATTCGTAATCTGGTAAGGAAGTAGGCAAGGTGGTCTTTTCCCTCCAATCTCATTCGTTCTGTTTAGCGAGCTTTATGACAGCGTTTATGAAAAGCATTTATAGGTGATAAGGGCTGACTCGGGAGTGTTTATATGCTTTTAGTAATAAATGTTGTCCATTTCAGTTAATACTGATATTAACACCCTTTATCGACACAGTGGGGCTGTATAAACTTGCTATTGACTCGTATAATGTGGTGTAATAAGCGTGCTGATTTCTCCTTTTAATAACACCCAGCCACGGGGGGAAGATTTACCTGTGGTTTTAGTGCACAAAAGATTCCAACTTTCTCACCTGATGACTGGGGACATCAAAGGACCGCCGCCGCCGGACAGGTCACGTGAGGGGTACAATTTCAAATGAAGGTGTTTTCTTCAAAAGAAAATTTAACAACGTTCGGATTTTAATAGACTCATGCTGGGCCGTTCCCCTTACAATATAGCCTTGCTTATTAATAACATGAGGTTATATTTCGCTTAGAAGCTGTCAATAGTTTCACATTTACACTGTGACTATTAAAATCGTTCCTTTTATAAATATAATGTCACGACATTTGGTTGATATAATCCTTTGCATGATGATTTACATTTTTGTTGCTAACAATTTTGAATCCATGTATAGATTTTCTATTCGAATTTGATAACCTAGCCTGTTGGACAGACCATGTATTAATTTACTTAAGAGACTTGGCAAGTTTATAAAACTGCAAGTCTAGGGATAGCTGAAATGCGACTGTGGAGACACGTGACTCACATTAATATAATTTATTGCTAACTTAAATATATCTCTATAATGGAGAAACAAAGTTTAGAGACTGCAGTAAATCTATGCATGGATAATCCAACCAGTAAAGTATCTGTCCATTCCGAGTCCGAGTCACGAGTTGGAATCTGACCGTAATCAACGTTGCTACAATAGTGTAATGCTGCGGTTGAGAAGTGAGAGTAGAGAAGCAAACAAGCAACTGACAACTGCTTTAGAAATGTAGAAAGGGAAAGTGAAAGAGAGAGGGGGATCGGGGAGAGAGATAGCGAAGGGAGAGACAGGGACAGAGACATAGAGAGAGAGAGAGAGAGAGAGAGAGAATGGACAGATTTGAGGGTCAGAGTTAGAAAATTGAGACAGAGAGAGAGAGGATGAGAGAGACAAACAGAGAGACAGACAGACACAGGAGAGTGAGATTGTGAGAGAGAGGAGAGGGCGACAAGGAAAGAGGGAGAGAGAGAGAGAGAGAGGAAAGAGAGACAGAGATAGGAGAGCGCGACAAAAAAAGAGTGAGAAAGAGAGAGAGAGGGGGAAGAAAGAGAGACAGAGAGGGAGGTTATAATAAATCATTTAATGCAAAGTACGCAAAACTACATGGTTCCATGATCTTATGTCTTGGAGCTGTATATATATCAAACTTGAAATAATAACATCAAATGTCAGATAATAACACGAAATACTGTAACATTACAAAATCAGTTTAAGTCAGTCTCTACATCTGAAAATATCATAGATATTTCAAAGAAAATAAATAGCCTGTCTCTACTCGAAGTTTTGAGAATAATGATTTGACTTGCGTGTGTAAATACACTCAACATATGACTCTCTCCCCGTGGCACCCATATCAGGAATTATGGTCCAATTATCCCTCTCTTTTTGCGTTGCAGAGGGACGGAACCATTCTATATCTAGATGGAGCATGACCGCGAGCTGATAAGCAATACCCGCGGGGCTCTTCGGAACCCCGTTGGCAGTCCCATGCTTCTTCCTTTCCCTCTTTTTTCTCTAGAATAAATTTATTTATCAAGAAATCTCCGTCTGAATATGTCATTTCCCGCGGCCACACGTAGAGCAGGTGACGAACTCTCGTACAACACGAGAAGCACGTGCTATTCTCATGTATGACTAGGTTTTGTCTGCAGCGAAAGCGCTCTGCTCCAATACATTTAACTCGCATCTCAAAAGACGAGCAAGCGCTAAGCAAACGATTCACCTGCACACCGCAGCAGGGTGGGACCTCACGCGCGCTGGTGCAACACTCATGAAAGACAGGAACCGCTAAGAACCGTTTTTGGTCGCGTCATTAATTCGGCAACATGGAGCTCAAATCTCGACAAGTGCCGCCATCTTGGAAACCTATTGGACATGTGGAATCGATGCGAAATACTGGGATTCCTGCGAAATCCATGTTTTTCTCACATGCCACTGTTCGAGATCTGCCCAGGTGGTAGTTTTCGGAGCCCAGTTTCCGGAATAAGTGCTAGCGTGTCTCCCCAAATCTATGCATATAACACATCTCATACTGCAATCCCGGGACGAAACGCATGTATTTCACAACACGTTGAAGACAGGTGCATTGTAACGACATAATAAAGTACATCACCAGCATGCCCCCCGAGTGGGGGTCTTATGTAATATAGTCTACTTTTATCAAACGCGTTTAACAAATTTCCACTGAGTTGCGCATGCGCATTGCTCGCAAGAAGTTAATTATTTCGCAAAAACGCCAGGTCCAAAGAACTCGGCTAGATGTGTTGGCAATTACTATGGCAAATCTATGAGCCTCGATAACAGAGCATAAAGACTGGGACGGAATTCCGCGCTCACAAATGTCTGCCTCTGACAACAAGATCATTTAATAGTTTATCAATACCTCACAAGACATAACAGAGACATTGTTCTGAGTCGCAATAAATTTTGCTAACACGTTCCACAATCTGTTGTGTGATCGAAAACTGAACCAAAGACACTTGATCCGCGTAAACAGGCGTGTTAACGTCCGTGTTTAGCGATGTACACACCAACTGGAACTTGGTGTTGAAATTTCCATAGGAATTGTTCGACATGTCATTGTGCGATTGCGCACTGGCAACAGCCTGCAAGTCAGTGAAATCCGAGTGACATCTGCAATTTCATGTTCCTCTATACGACATTGTCCGAATGTTTTACACTTTCACATACAGACGGGACTTCTGAAAAGCAGAGCAAGCTTCATTAAACACTACATGCTCGTAAGTGATCGACGTGCATTCTGCGTTTTACGGAAAATCAATCGGAACTACACTGTATGTACTTCATAACCTAATGAGAGTGAACAACACGAGGTAGCCTATAACCATCCAAAAGAAACTATGTACTCCCGCTATTACACATGTAAAGAGCAAATATTTTTAATCTTACATAAAACCATGACTATTAAAAGACAAGCTATCTATCAAATCTTACATAGCAGGTTAGTTCCATATATTTCCGTTCCAAAATGAAATTGAGATGCTAATGACATACAGGAACCTGTTAAGGTCATCGTGCATTATCGAGATGTTCATTTCATTTGGCATGTTGTCGATCTTATCCAAGCACGTGATTTTTATTTGTATACGCAGAATCAAACAATACATTAATGACGTCACTTAGAATACAACAGCATTATTCCCAAGTAAGTATTCTCCTGCATTGTAGACAAATCTGTATAGGCCTGCTTCACGATTGTGGAATGTTCCATATACAGAGCCTTAAAGTTGGATACGTGCTCCTGAACGCTAAAATAGATCTGGTGCTATCTTTATAAAATGAATAATATAAGCTATAAGTCATAAATTGTAAAAATGTATGGCTAATTAAATAACGTCGTATTCCCTCAGTCCCGGCAGATCCAAACGCTTATCTTTTCGACTTTCAAATAGCCAGCCTCATTCCGAACCTTCCTCTGAGAGTTCACAAAAGAATGTTCCATCGATTATCGAATGCTTTTTGAATATGAGCCGAATGCATTTATTTGCAAGTGTAACGTTTCCGAAGGTTTAAGAATATTTCAAGATTCTGTCTGAAAGTTCGGAATGCATTTGTTTTTTTTCTAATTTCTGGAATGGGGTCACAAAATAGATAAGCCCATTCAGGCTGTCAAACCGACACACATGCTATATCTTTGGTGCATTATGCGTGGTATGTACATAGTTTTATGTATATTTATCGCTCCAAAAGTCTTTTTTGGAAAGAAAACATTGAGTTTGACCACGTATCCAACTTTAAGTCACTCCAGCTCAAGATAAGCAAGCTTACACTATCTGATTCCATGTGGACGAAAGAAGCCGGTTTTAGAAACATACAAGAAAATTGAAATTAAATATTTAAAGATTAATCTTTAGTTAAATCTGGGATATGTACGAATAAGTTTCACGTGATAGTGATGTCTTAATTGCACACTAACGTAAATTATCAAAATTAGCGATCTGTTCATTTGCCAGTGGATTATTCATGCATGGAGATTCTCTACACACGAAAACAGGAGACGACAGGAGAGATAAACGCACGTAAGGCAAAATACATCCGGGTCTAAAATAATGAATGCTCTCTCAACTGGGAACGGACAACCGGAAGTCAATTGGGTCAGAGTTGTATAATACTTATACTTTGAACCGGTTTCGTTTTAATGCTGTCTGGAGGTTTCCAGCATGAAAAATTCAGTTGAACATAATAATATTGAATATTTTTCTTTTACTCGTCTATACTAATATTTTCATAGCCAGAAATGAGTTTTTGTCTCTGTCGATTTTCAGATCTTAAGGGGCCAGAATACTGCGCTGCACCAAACTCCAGCGTACCAGAGTTAGTTACTGAAATATTACATTTGATTTTCTTGTATATCCTTGCAACAGACTGCATAAATACAGTTCACACTTTCATATTTGCAATCGCCTTGTCTAGACTTGCTTATCTTGAACTAGACTGACTTAGGGCTCTATAAACATTTTCCAGTCGTGGAGCAGGACCATAAATCATTAAACTGCTAAGTGATGGTTACAATTGAAGTACACGTAAATACGTTCGTCCTCTCACCGATTCACTCAGTTCTTTTCCTAAAGGTTTCCACTCAGGTATTTGCTTGTTGTCGTTTCTTGTTGTCATACCCGAAACGGTTTCCACTCAGTATCTGTTTTGTAGTCATACCCTTAAGGATTTCACTCAGGTATTTTCTTGTCAAACCCTAAACGATTTTAACTTAGTTCCTTTCTAGTGGTCATACCCTAAAGGTTGTCACTCAGTTACTATCTTGTAGTCATACCCTTAAGGATTTCACTCAGGTATTTCCTTGTTAAAACCCAAAACGGTTTTAACTCAGTTCCTTTCTAGTGGTCATACCCTAAAGGTTGTCACTTAGTTACTGTCTTATAGTCAGGTATTTCTTGTTGTCGTACTCTAAAGGTTTTACGTCAGTTCTTTTCTTGTAGTCATACCCTTAAGGTCTTTATACTCAGTTATTTTCTGGTGGTGATAATGTGTAGCGCCTTGAGGATGTACGAGTACACGGATGAGTGCGCATTATAAATATGCATTATTATTATTATTATATATTATTATTAAGGATTGTGAGGTTTATTGTACGAAAGGCTTATAAGAAAGGTCTATGAGAATTGCAAGTGTCTGATCACACACATGTGGAACCTGGATTTTTGAGTAGGGAGGGAGGGGGAGTTTGGAGATACTTCAAGTGCCAGTGCGCCGGGTGGGGAGGCTGAGGGGGCGGGGGGATTTTAGTTCACATATGTGTAACTTGACTTTCAAAATAAAGGGTCCTGATCCCCTAGAATCAGCTCCCCACCTCGCTCTAGATCCGTCAATGCCACATATGTGAAATTCAGAAGAGACCCAAATTGAGTTCAGACAAGATGTAGATTATCAATACAAAAATATAAAAATAAATTCCCCAGACTACAATCAGTCTAATTCACTTTCTGCATGCACAAAAACTCGTGACATCATTAACACGAAACCTGTTCAAAGTAAGAAATTTACAACCCGACACCAGTCATGGAAGCACGTGTTGGGATTGTCAGTTTCAGACGTGAGTGATACATACACCAGAACGAAGCGAATACATAGCAACAGTGAGTACACGTGTACACGATATAGATTACAACGCGTTTCTTGTCTTTCTCTATGTGAAATTGTTATGGAAACATAGACTAGGCAGGCAGCGCACTATTAGCAGGATTCGGAACGTGGTGGAATCTCTCTCGGAATTTTTCGGTTTCTATTGCTTTTCAAGAGTCTGGGAACTACGTTAAAAGTCGCTAGGAGTAGCGGCGTGTTTACTAGCATAACAATGGCTGTGACGAGGGGTATTCGTGATAAGTATACACGTTTCTTAACCAGGCTTTGTTGACATGCGCTGGAGCTAGTAGTCGGGAGGTCTTACTTTTACGGGTTTAGGATGGAAATAAATGCCGGTTTAATTTCAATATAGGACATTTCTCGCCTCCGAAAGAGAAGAACGCATCTGGAGAAGAGCTCTACCAAGGGAGGTAAACGAGTCGAGCAGATGCAATTTGTTTATTCAGCTTCGCTTGTAGCTTATCTTATCCAAACAATATCACGATAGAGTTACCAATCACTGCTTGAAGGAAAGTAGCATTGGGTTTGGTGTAGAGGGATATCTCCCTGGTTCGTGGGTTGTTAGACCACGAGTTGACATGCTCACTCAAATAGACCTGTATCTAACCCCTAAACTAGAAATTAGTCCTTGAAATTATTTTTATTTTCTTGTATTTTCCTTTACGAGACTAGCTTCTACAATCCACATTTCATAGCATATAGTCTAGACTTGCTTAACTTCAGCTAGACTGACTCAGGGCTCTATAAAATGTTCAAGGGCAGGACTATTTATTCACAAACGGATTTGAATTTTTTAAATCAAAATTGAAATTTACTTTAATCCGTCATCATACACAGCTGTTCTCTTCTGGTTGCGTTGCTGCGAAATTAATTGTTAGAAACTTGGATAAATGGGTGATTTCGATAATTTGACCAAAAATTATATTTTTTTATTTTAGAAGGTTTAAAGCAAGGCTAGGGCCTGAATGAAGTCATACCAATACGCACCGTATGAACATGCCAACAAATCTTTTATCAGCAATTAAGAAACGATTCGGGGTTAAATACCTCTCAACAGGGAAATTGCTGTGGGGATATTTACATGGTGTTCAATCCCACTTCACCCTAAAATTCCTCGCATTAAGTCAATATTTTTCTTTATGAAATTGACATTTGAAATTGACATGTGAAATGTACTTACCACCGTCCTGATAGTCGTTATCTGGAAGCGATAGAAGTGAAATAAACATGTTCGGTGAATATAAAATCCGGATCAGGTTTCTAAAAAAACGAATTCAGCTTATTTATGTGTTATTTTAAGAAATTATGTATAAATTTGTTTATTTATATAAGGATTTTTAACTGCCACGTTATTTATACTAGAGCTGTAGACAGGAGCATGTCTGGTGTTAGGGTTTTTAGTTTCGGGGCAACTGATAAAAAGTTGCCCCCAACTTCGAAATTAGATCTTGTAAAGCTGTACAATATTCTTAAATCACTATCCGCTTTTTACTCTCAATTTTTTTTTTTTTAATTTTTTTTTTTTGGGGGGGGGGGTATGTATTTTCTTTAGCACATCATTTCAATTTGACA
>JAUELE010246100.1:0-11101 GCA_031471655.1 Diodora aspera | reverse complement strand
TCAGGGAAATTCTTCGGTAACTTAATCGCCTAATAGTGTTCTTTTCCAAGTGAAATAAATTCGTGTAATTTTGCTTGATGGAAACTTTATTCTCCATATAAACGAAACCGTCAAGTTGTTTCTATAAAATATCACTTACAGTGTCCCAAGTTTTTTTTCAAGTGAGGTACTGGACTTGTCTCTGATATTTGGCTCGGATTTCAGGACTGTATTTAATGAAGGGTTTGAGTTCCTCTGTGAGAGTTACTTTTCGGTTATAGGGGGAAACTCTGTTAGAGGAGGTATCGCTGATGCTGTCCATGTGATCCATATGTCGTAAACTGGCTCGAATCTGATCCAGTGGAGGGAGATGATCGTACACAGCATGGTGTGGGTCGGGACTGTTCATGGTCATCCTTTGGTTGCTGTGCGAGTACTGGGTCTGGGTTCGAAGCAGTGGCGAGAGGGTATGCGCAGGGCTGAACTTATCACCACTTACACCCAGAGATGGACCAGATTTTCCACTGTGTTTTTGTCCTCGTAAACGATGAGCTACGGATCCTTTCACAATCTTTTCACGATTTGTGACAGCCTGTTTGGTCTCCTGGCTGGCTGGCTTCACTGGACGGACAGCAAGACTTCCTGTGTTCTCGCATCCCTCAATCCAAGCTAGTTCTTGCTGAGCATGAGGGTTGTAACTGGCCAAGACAGACCTGCGGTCAAGTTGAGCCAGTGGACGGTTACCTCTGACTTTTCTGGGTCCCGCGGATCTTGGTAGTTTCCTGGCTGCAGTTGCTGGACTTGATGATGGACGTGTTGATACCTTGGAAGGCCGAAATGAAGAATCTTGTTTCCCCAACTGGGCAGCTTGAACTTGGGCTGTTGGGTCTGTCATCTTCGTCTTGCAAACTGCCTTGATGGAAATTGGCTCGAAGTATACGTTCCCATGGTAACCACGCCAGGCCTGTAAAGATAATTTTATGACTGAAGTTTCAAACCAGAGTTTTCAATGGAAACTTAACTCAACTGGTACACACAACAAGTAATTGAACTCTTCACAAGCAAGAGCATTTGCCAGTTATCATGAAGATGCTTACCTCTATTTTAAAACTTGTCATGACCGGTTGAGTTAAAAATTCAAAACAATATTTGACTAATTAAAATTTAAAGATACTCAATAACAAGGTATGTCAGACAATTATCAGTAAAATGATGAACCCTATCTGTTACATTGTACTCCATTAGTTCAAGATATACAACCTAACTTGAATAAAATCTTGCCTCCAAATTGTGATCATCCATTGAATCTGCTTCATTCTATATTAAAGTACGAAATTTAAGGGCATGTTCTGAAACATGGAGTTGACCGTTGGAGTGAAGTCAGATGCAGCAAAGAGAGGTGGATCGGGGTGGGGGTGGGTGAAGAAGGAAGGAGAAAAGATTGTCACTGAATATGCAAGGGTGGGAGGAGGGTCATAATTTGCCAAAAACAAACCCTCCTCTTGAATCTGTGCCTGGGTAGACAGTTTGAGAAGACCAGAATGGGTATTTGCAAGATTTGGAACCTACAAACGTAAGTACGACATGGCTGGCATGCTTTCATAGAAGGACTGTAATATGATTATTGCAGTAAAAAGTGGGGTCTTAAATGGTCATTGAAAATCTGTAAAGACACTCATTTGAAATGAGTTACTGTGAGAGATTTTACCTTGAGAGGTGCCATGGGTGAAGGTCGCGTCTGCTTGATGTAGAAGTACTGTGGCTGGTTGACTCCGAATGGCAGCTCCTCCATCATAAACTGTGCTGTGTGCTCCTGGTTAACACTTGTGCATCGATTGGACATCAAAGTCAGGGCACGACGGAATACAGCTTCACGAGTTTCATGATTGCGTGTTGTATCTCTGAAAAACAAATATTGATGTATTATCAAACTCTCAGAATACAACACCTTAAACTCCTAAAACTGCAATATGAAACTGTGACACCATTCTTTCAATATGTCACAGACAGATAATCTCTTCTGGATGTCAAACATACAAAGTTTCCCAGTACAAGCAATTGTAACAAGTTCAGATGAAAGATCTGTATGGCAGAAGATCAGTATAAATGTAGACTTTGCAGACTGCCATATTTATTGCTGTATAATCTACACTGGTCATTACATGTGAAAAGAACCGAGAAGAATTATTGAAAATTTCAGGCACCCAGCATGAGTATTTAAAATACAAGAAAATTAGTGAGCACAGCTCATGTAGATACCCCCGCTACCAGGTGTACACACTATAATGCTATTGAAATGATTAGTAGGTAACTAGCCTTTTGTGACACATCACAAGCTTTATGCAAATGTTCACATAGATATATATGCAAATGCTGCATGAGGCACATCTACACCTCTTACATATCACTGGCATTAAGTTTCTTCAGATTCCAACAATTAATGATGGTGTTATCGGTCCAACAAAAACACAGTCTGATGATAAGGTAAATTTGCATAAATTACCCACACCTCATACAGATCATGTTCAAAAATTTCATCAGATTCCAACAAATAATGATGGTGTTATGGGTAGAAAAACAACTAAGTCCAATGATTAGGATAAAACATGCATAAATTATGCAAATGACCACAGAGATATGCAAATGATGCAAAAGAGACATCGCGATCTACACCTTCTACTCATCACATGTGTAAAGTCTGATAGGGTTCCGACAATTAGTGAAGGTGTTGTGAGCGGAACAAGAACTATAAGTCCATTGATTAGAAAAACCAACATAAATTATGCAAATGACCACACAGATATACGAACAATGCAAAAGGCACATCTACACCTCCTACTCATCGCATGTGTAAAGTCTGATAGGATTACAACAATTAGTGAAGGTGCTATGAGTGGAACAAAATGTGCAGGATGGAGACGGACGGACAGACGGACATGTTGAGCGGGGGTATAATAATGACTCACAGAACTTTTTTTTAGCAAAAATATGGGTCCTGCCCACTAATTAAAGTCTCCTTATAGTCTAGTGGCTTAGCTCCATTTTTTTAATGAAAATCATTACACGCTGGAATGAAGTGCCAAACTTTGCATGATTAAAGTAGATGTGATATGAAATCATATGTACTGGGTGTGCCCGATCTTCGGTATGTCTTTATTGTTTTCATAAAGTGCTTGTAATGTGATGAAAGTGTGCAGGTCCTTTCAGTCAGTATAATATGTTGTTGGTAAGTAGCCTAAAATGCAGCTGTAATGTTTACTTTACAGAGAATATTTCTCTGAACAGTTTCGAGAGCAGTTTAAAAACTTTTCTCTTTAAGAAACACTACTTGTTATAAGTTTCCTTGCAGTGTGACAGTGTGTGCCTAGAGCAAACACTTGGTGTTTGGAATTTGCGCAAAATAAGACTACTTATTATTATTATTATTATTACTTCCTGTCGGACGTTGTGAAGACATCAACTGCAATGTTAATATGTCAAAATAAATTAAGGGAACCAGTCCCCAGAGTTTAAGTATTCCACTCCTAATCTTGTAACAAACTAAAATAATAAAAATATTGGTCTACTCAACCGAAAATTTAAAATGTGCCTAACAGATCATTGCTTCAGTATCTGACACACATTAGATACACGCTAACATGGTCAATATTTCTTCTGTAACAGTAATGTACGTTTCATAGTTTGATGCATACATTGACAGTAGGATTTATTGTAACTTGTAAGCCGGCATTCCCATATTTCTATTATACCTCGTCTCTCCCAACGTCAACTTCTGACAAGGCCAACTACTCACACAGGGTTTTGATACACTAGTTTCCTGATCGCCGTTTGGAGTGGCCAAACTATTAGGCGACTTCATATGAATATGCCTACTCATTTTTCATTTTTATCATGAGAATTCCATACTGTCATGCAATTAATGCAGTGAATATACATTCCCTTACAGGCAACAATTTCACTGTCGAACTGTATATATTATCTTTATCAGTGATTTACAGGACGCAGGATTTCGCGTCCAGTACCCCAGTTTTGCCATGAGGGACCCCAAATAATTCAACGCCCGCATCCCCTGGGATGCAAAAAAAGTGTAATTAAAAAATATATATACCGGTATCTACAATTCTCTCTTTGTAATGAGATGTGGATATTTCCATATTTATAAATTTTTAGCATCTGCTGTATTGGTCAGTTACTGAAACTGGGACCCATATTTCGTACCTTGGGACCCCCAAAACTACATTTTAGGGGTCCCCTGGACCCACATAATTATTTACTAGGGTAAAACACTGTTCATGATTTATGCTATTAAAAGTCAAATGAAGTGTCTCATCCTCAAATTCCAATTTTGTTATATGTGAGGGACCGTTTAGAACTTGTTCATTTTGTATCATGGTACCAGAACCATTCAATCAAAGGTAAATCTTACACACACTCAGTAAATAATTATAAGAATGCATTTGCAAATACAGATTTATTTTTGCTGTTCTGTTACTAAACATTCAAAGGGAAAATAACTGGAAAATGTTAAATGCATTTCAAGCTCTTTAATGTTTTATTTTTTTATTTTTTTTAGATGACATCTGCCATCCTCTTGTATTATGACTATGAAGCTGCATTACATGCCTTATACAAGGCTTATTGATTAAGATATTTGGCATCATTTATTCTTCACTTTCTTGACTTTTAATTATATACTCAACAGAAATTTAGTCATCAAACATTCTTTTCTATATGATACCTTCTGTTGTTACCTGACAGTTAATATTTAACAGTTGTTTTCAGGAAATCAAATTTTACTTACCACGGCTCAATCTGTGTTTGAAAAATGCTGTATTTCTTTTATCTTTTAAATCTTAATAATTTTACAAGAAAATAGAATTATAATGTATTAGCAAAGTAACGTTCTTATGATGTGGGAGACAAAATGCTTGTCATTTGGTGTCAACACTTCAAGTGGTCACTGGAAACTTTAGGAATTGGATTAGCAGACGAGGGTCTAGGGACAGCCCAGGCCCCGGAAACTTTAGGGGTCCTAGATCGTCGGAGACGCGTTCTGATTGATTTCTAGAGAATAAATTGGAGGGGTGGGGGTTGTCATCCCTTACCCCTTTAAAAGTGAGGGATTGGTTCGACTCAACCATTTGGTGCCCTTTGTACCAACCATAGGGTTATGGTTGAAATATTACCCACTGCTACGTTAAATCACATTCA
The DNA here is from genome assembly GCA_031471655.1 of Diodora aspera. Classification (NCBI taxonomy): domain Eukaryota; kingdom Metazoa; phylum Mollusca; class Gastropoda; order Lepetellida; family Fissurellidae; genus Diodora; species Diodora aspera. The sequence continues at coordinate 5,911 of JAUELE010246100.1, read as the reverse complement.
CTCACTCAAAGTGAGGGAACTAGAGTCACCCATCCCTCTGCCTCCACTACTGTTAAAAATCAACCAATACTGCAGTGCTGAAGTCCAGATGTGAATTAAGTGTTGTAGAGGAGTCCGAGGGCATAGAAGCTCTGAGATGTATGTTCCTGCATTGGTTGGGTCAAAATGAACTTTGTACTAGTAAATAATGCCAGATAATTGCCCGTCTTCACTGAACGTTTGAAATGGGGATCGGAGCCGGGTTGGGACGTCCCTGAATCGGCCAACAGGATCTAAGATTAATGTGAATACTCGCCAAATAATTTCATGATACATTTCATAATTATTAACTGAAAAGTTAAAAAAATGGGGTTTTTTAATCTGCACAAACTATTTATTTTTCTCTTGACTCATGCAAACTATCTATTTTCTCCAAAATCATCTGCAAACTATTTATTTAAAAATATTTCAAGGCCCCCACCGCCCACCCACCTGAAAATCAAATGATCGCTTCCTTAGATGGTTATGAATGCTACAATGTTGAATATATTCTCCTTTGGTTATAGAAATGAGAAATTTTTATTGTGACAATTTAATGATAAACAAAGAAGGAAGTTAATTTTAGCCAGGACACTGACTCTGAAACAACAGGAGATTCTTTTGGAATGACTGATCTCATATTCTGAGCTGTGTTGTTTCCTGTTGCATCTAGTTTCTATTTCCCTATTTCAGCCTGTCAGCAGTTTGTGTTTGATCACACAGTGTGTTGGCACTGATTTTTCAAGAAAGAGCCTGTGTGCATTTTATGCAAAATGTTATGTTAAATGAGAATTTGAATAATCTACAACACAAAATTATGGTTGAGATTATTATTCAACACATTATAGCAACTGAATAAGACATCTTGGTTTGTCGGAGTTCAGATTGGGCAGACAAAAACTCGAAAGAGATTGAATTATTTGACATCTTGTAGATTGCTGGATCTAGTTAACTCAGGACTGTGCTAAGAAATTCCTTTTAAAGGTCCTATAGGGTTTTATTGGAAAATACCAAATTTACGATTCATTTTTCATTTTAGTGCACGAATAATAGCCTTTTCTGCCATATGTTCATAGCTTCCCAAATACATGTACAACTGGCTGACTTGAGTCAGTTTTTTTCGTCAAGTATAAATCATTGGTACCCTCCAGCATTCTCTCAGTATAGCCAGTTGCAATGAAACTCCCTGCTGATGGTGGTCCACTTCACTTTGATGTCCAAATATTTGATTAGGACGTTGTTGTCAACGCACTGCCAAAACGTCACTTGGTAACCTTTGGTGACTATTACGATTTCGTCTTTTTACCCTGATCAAGAGACCAGGGTCCAAGGAAAAAGGTGTCACAACAAACACGAAAACATTAAAAATGTTCCTCTATTTCGGGAGTTAAAGGATAAAGAAGAACTTTTTGACCACTTACTGACATCATCATCCACCTTTGTGGTGTTAACAGTCACTGTTGTGGGCATGCAATAATGAATATAATTGGTAGAATTTGCAAAGTGGGAGAAAATTATTGCAAAAACTTATTTTATTTAATCAGTTGTGGACTCTCAGGGCTCACAAGTACTAGTTTAAAGTACCAATGTAAGTGAACCACAAGCCAAACTAGGTGCTTTTATGTATTTGGCGGCCATCTTGGACGCCATATTGGACTTTTCGAAAAGTAGGTCATCCAGTCCGGGCACACCCCAAAAGTATAATTATTTGCTTTATTTCCAGCATTTGTGCAAATTTATGTTTGTTTTATTCCACCGTGTCACCAGTTTTACCCTGAGCCACTAGACTATGAGGGTTGGCTTCAGATACAACGTGGAATGAAACGAAATGATCCCATTGCTGTATAAATAAACGGACTGATGTCAAATGTAATGTTGTCTTGTTTTTTTCACATTTGGTGACCTGTGTTCCTGGTTCAGTGAAAGAAAGATGTGGTTTATCCAGTTGACAAATTATTCAAAGTTAAAAAATGAATGTCTTTGCAAAATATGTGCATTTCTGACAGTTTCTCCGTATGTATTTAACAATTGAATATGCAGTTGGACTCCTCATACATGATAACCTACAAACCCACATTCAATTTAAATGTCTATCTTACAATGTAAAAAAAAAATATATGGACATAAATAATGTTCAACTCGGTGGTAGTGATCTTCTTGGTGTTTCCTATTTTGAGACATTTACGGCCATTTGTTAGCTTGAAATTTCAGCCCCTGAAAACATTGTATGACATAACGTAACACAATTACCTCAGAGTATTGATTAGGTTTTTATGTGATGCAATCTGAGTTTAACAATAAACATTCTTGTAAAATAGTTACATTATTGGCAGTTTATGTTCATCTGTTTCTCCAAATTGAATATGCCATTGATGTCCCATACATGAAAAGCTACAACATCACATTTGACTTTAGTTTCTATGTTATATGGTCAAACAGATATGGACATACAATTAAATGAATTTCAACCCGAAGGTGGTGTCCATCTTGGATTTGTAAATGCTTATAATATACTAATTTCAAAATTATAATATCTTGTTTGCAAATATATTCATTATCATCTTTCATAAATGTCACGAATTTTCACATACAAAAAGCCTCCAAACGCCCAAAATATTTTTAACGCAATACATGTATTTTCTGCAAGAGACCAAAATAGTCTTGCCTATCCAAAACTAGATAAGTTTAACAAGAGAAGGCATGACAATCGGCGGGGAGCGGCTGGGGCATAACAATCGACTGGAAACGTGGATACAATAGGTTTATATATTCCCGCGGATACCGATTTTTTTTACCCAATTGGCAGAGAATGGTTACATTTATGCCAATCAAATTGGCTTACACAATCAATTTACGTTTACTGAAATGCACATGGCCGTCATGTGCATCAGCAATAACAATTATGTACGTTGAAAGAAGTGTCAGTTGGCGTTGAAAGCAACCACAGTTGACGGTCTGTATTGCTAAAAGTTTCGGTTTCTTTATGGTTAAATGTGAAACGCTATGCAGCCCCGAAAAAAAGCGTTTGAGTAAGGAAAACATGGCAAAAGGGGTAGAAATGCTGGAGGAAGGTGCTACGCAAGAACAGGTTGCAAGAACATTAAATGTTTAACAAAGCTTGGTGTCCCATGTGTGGCACCGTTACCAAGACAGTGGAAGTGTAACCTGACAACATGGAGGAGGTCGGGAAAGAGCAACGTTACTGTTGCTGTTGATGATCTAATTGTGGTCCTTCAGGCAAGACCTCATCCAGTGCAAACCGCAACGCAGCTGCGAAATGAATTGTAGAACGTTTCTGGTGTACGTGCTTCTACCCAAACAGTGCGTCAACGTCTTCATGAGACTGGATTGAGGTATCGTGGATCAATTCGGTGAGTGCCTTTAACCCGACATCGTTTCTGCGTGGACTACACAGACCAAAGAGCAAGGGCATTGATACCTGTTAGAGAAGGATTCCACAGGCAACATGTCGCCGAACATGAAAGATGTGGTTTGGGGTCAATAAAAATTCATGGTCTGTCATTAGACAGGGGATGTTGACCTTGGTACAGGGATGAGATTCTTGATCATTGAGCATGTGTAGGATGTTAACTGGTCTTGACAGTTGGATCCAAGTACAGGATGATCTCATTGCAATGCATCAGTATGACCAAAATGAATTTGTTCTGACATAATCTCCTTCTCTGTTACTGTTTCATTGCATGTTTAAGCATGATTTAAACGTTTGGGATACAAATAGATGGCGTTTGATTCCTTTGTAAATGTTACCACAACTACATGTTAAAAAATATCCAATATCCCTATCATAAGTTGAGTAGTATATATTGACCGAGATCAGAAGAAGCGTATACACAATGTAAGCGTACAAAACCTACTGTTATCCTTAAAGGCGATATTCTAGTCACCCTTCAATCTCATTAAAAAATTGGATACGTACTCTCGAACTCTACAATAGGTCTGGTGCTATCTGTGCAAAAACAATTATGTGCTCAAGAGGATTCAGCTCAGGGCCCACTTCCACAAAGCGATTTTAGCCCTAAGTTGATCGTAACTCCTTAAGATCGGGACTTTACCATATCTTTTCAATGTTAAAATCTCGATCTTAAGGACTTACGATCAACTCAGCGCTAAAATCGCTTTGTGGAAGTGGGCCCTGGTACATATGCGAAGATAAGAAATAAAAAAGTCATGTAGTGAAAGAATATGATCATCAAATGTTCAATAAATACACACAATTCCATTTTCCCACTCTGTTACGACGGCGAGGTTGACGAACCAGCTCCCTTCCCACTCAACAGAATAAGAACTCCAGCCGCAACTTCCAACAACAGTGCTATGATAGCTAAAGCAAATGCAAACCCGTAACCAGGAGCACGGATATTCCCGCCGCTGAAATTGTGGTAGGGACCGTTGTCAAAGTAGGCCCCGAAAAGAATCACAGCCAAAAGGTAACACACGGCTGAAAAATAATGATAATTTATGAACAACAAGAACATTTATAAAGGACATTTAGAAAGCGTTAAAATTCCACGTAAGGATCAGATTGGGGGGGGGGGGCGGGGGGAGGAACACAACATAGTTGATGAACAATATCATTTTAAGGGGTGTCCATGAACATGCTCTCTGGAAAATTTTGAAAAATTAACATGTAAAATGGTGCATCCTTGAGTTTTGGTAATATTTTAGGGGTTAGTTTGCTGCTAACATAACACAAACTATTAAAGGGCGAGCTTAAGCAGGGGAGGTGAAGGACACGTGCCCCTGTGTCCCCCTATTCCGGATCCGGGCCTGTAAATGCCATCACAACTTGAAATATGTGAATTATCCATTCAAATAATCTAGTCATATCTTGCTGGCGGCCGGGACAGAATACATGCACCTCCGAGTTGGTACACCGAACTGGTCGAACTGGTGTACCCCCGTTTCATACCCATTCCTTCTTTCACGGACCATAACAGCAAGAGAAGCGGTTTAGGTAATGAAATATCGGGTGAATTGTTTACTCAATTCCTTCTTTGTAAAGATACAATTAGTTTGGGACCAAATATTATTATCATTGGTTTGTTATTGACCTTGAAATTCCAAGTTCCCCTACTTTTTTTAAGAATATATATTATAAAACCTTCATTTTCCCAGATTCTGCTGGCTCGTTAGAGTGTGATAACAAAAAAACGTCCAGCATAAGGTTTTCCGAAAAATGCCTTGGACAACTCAATAAAACAACTATAAATTGCTCCGTGAGAGACCTATTTTCAGACCAAGTTGTTTAAATCTGTAACAGTCACAATTTCGAAGACAGTTGACACATGTTCAAACTCAGTGTTTTCTTTTTACAAATATATAACTTATGGAACGATAAATATACATAAAATTATAAACATACCACGAATAATACACGGACGATATAGCAGGTTCGTCGGTTTTACAGCCTATGCCATAAAATAGAAAAAAATGCATTCCAAACTTTCTGATAGAATGTTGAAAATATGCGTAAACTTTCGAAGAAGTTACACTTAGAAATAAATGCTTTTAGCTCATATTGGGAAAGCAGTCGGAAATCATCGGACCATTGTTCGGTAAACCCTCAGAGGAAGGTTCGGAATGAGACTGTCTATTTAAAAGTAGAAAATAAATCCGTCTACATCTGCCGAGACTAAGGGAATACGGCGCTATTTAGTTGGGCATACACTTGAACAATGCATGGTTTACAGTTTATGTTAAATTTCATACAGATAGCACCAGACCTATTTCAGCTTCCCGGTTGTTCTGGGTGGTCATGTTTCGGGACAAAATTAGCAGGGAATTAGTGGGGGTAGCAGGGAATGCCTCCACCCCCTTCCCCTTGTAGCTCGCCCTGTTAAATTGTTTTACTGTGTTAGCACCGAAACAACCC
>JAUELE010246089.1:0-11101 GCA_031471655.1 Diodora aspera | reverse complement strand
TGTATGAAGGCATCAAAAACCAGAATCTCCGCTTGTATGAAGGCATTAAAAACCAGAATCTCCGCTTGTATGAAGGCATTAAAAATCAGAATCTCTGCTTGTATGAAGGCATTAAAAATCAGAATCTCTGCTTGTATGAAGTCATCAAAAACCAGAATCTCCGCTTGTATGAAGGCATTAAAAATCAGAATCTCTGCTTGTATGAAGATGTCGGAAACCTTTGCTTGTTTGAAGGTGTCAAAAATCAGAATCTCTGCTTGTATGAAGATGTCGGAAATGAGAATCTTCACTTGTATGAAATGTCAAAAATCAGAATCTCCGCTTGTAAGAAGATGTCAAAAATCAGAATCTCCGCTTGTATGAAGCTGTCAAAAATCAGAATCTCTGCTTTTGATTCTGCCTTGACCCTTTGTCAGTTGATTATCAAGTATATGTTCATAACTGGCCCAAATGTCTGCCTTCGTCCTGTGGTCACATTGCTTTATTGGCTTGCAACACATATAACAAATAAAGGAGTTTAGGGTCGAACATAAAGGGATAACTACACTTTATTAACAAGAAGCAGTGCATCCGAAGTCCACACCATGACATTTTGGACCACATGTCACATGTCACATGCCAATGTCTACAGTGACAATCATGAACAACATGTGCAAATGCAGCGTGTGCTGATGCTGCATGAATTAAAGATTTTGAGCTACATTTCATCTGAAGCAAATTTCCTAAAATTCAGTAACCTTTAGCATTAAAGTTTTACTTGACCTTGAAGGTAATTGGTAAATTTTCGGTAGTAACAATATTGCATGAAAGCAGCCTTTCTAAAAAAAATATGCATATATCGCTAATTCTGCCAAGCCTTCAAAACCAAAATCGATTTTGTATCAGTGCATGCTTATCAGGTTTGACCCTTTTGAGTTAACTCCATTCAGTTCATTTTTACCCCATGGGGCGTCTTAGGAGTGTCACTTAGAAAGAATGGGGCCCCAGAACAAAATGTCTGTCGTACAAGGTGACGGAAATTGGAATCTTCCTGTCAGTCTTTCTGAACTGTCTGCTCCTTCGGTGCGCACTTGGCACGTTACGTTGCACTACATCGGAAATATTGCCTTTACAGCGTAATACATTGTTGACTTGTTTCATTTCTAGGCTTTGAAAAAGGCAAACGAAGCCAAACTGACAGCGGTAGATGCCTCTAAGAAAGTTCAAGATGCCCTGTCTACAGTCACTGACATCCTGCGAGTGTTAGGTATGTATAAATGGAATGAATGATAAAAAGCAAATCTGTGGTTCTTCTCGAGGCCTGTTGCTTCAGTGTCCTCTGATGGTTTTCAAGGGTATCGGTGTCTTACTTGGAGGAGGGACACAGTGGTTAGCGCATCTGCCCAGAAATCTGCCAGCCTTTGTGATTGTGGTTCGAGTTCAGCCCGGAGAGACAGGAGCCCTGACACCAACGTGATGTTGGTGAGATTGTGGTGATGTGGCTGAAAGATTGTTAAAACACTCACTCACTTACTTGGAGGACTTATTATGCATCAGCTTTGATGGCTGTGGTTCAGATCCAACCTAGGTTGACTCTTGGTCAACCCGGATTTGCTGCCTTTGTTGTGACAAAGCTGAAGTATTGCTATAAACTGTTAATCCTGTATTACTGTCTGCACTCGCTCACTCACTTTGAGAGAGTAGGGGTGCAGTGGTAAATGCGTCAGCCCAGCAGTCTGTCAACGCTGGTGGTTGTGGTTCGATTCCCGTCTGGGCACCCCTCTTTCACCCCAGAGAGACCTGAGCACCGACACCGTGATGTTGGCGAGATCGTGGTGATGTGACTGACAGATTACCGAAAACCAGGTAAAAGCCCAGATCACTCACTCACATACTTAGAGACTGTTAAGCATCATCTTTGATGGCTGTGGTTCAGATCCAACCTAGGTTGATTTTGTGTTCAGGGTTGTGGCCAAAAAGACTAATGTGAGAGTAATGACAGTGGCAGACTAGATATAAAAAAAGGACTTAAAACATTAAATTCAAAATGATTCCAATTCTTGTTACAGACACCATGAAGACTGTCGATTCAAGCAAGCTGGCTGAGCTGGAGGAAGAATTGAACAAGGTTGAAAAAGACATGAAAGAAGCGAAAATCGACCGACAGTATAACAATATAAAGAGTGCCAACGAGAGAGTGAAAACACTGGTTCGGCAGTACACGGACGATTACTCTCAACTAAAGGCAGATGTAGACAATATAGAGGACATTAAAAATTCCTTGCCCGATGGATGCTTTAAGACAATAGAGATCGAATCACCAGCCAATGGGAGATAAGGGAAATTAGCCGAGTAGCATGATTCCTTGTTGCACACATGGGGGTATCCGTGCTGTCGCCAAAACGCTGGTGGGCATTTCATTGAAGCTTACGCTCCTCAGGTAAATGATCGTCAAAGCATTTGTTTCGATGTCTCAAACTTAATTCCTTTCTGCTCTGTACAGTGTGTCCTCGGCAGAGAGAAGAGAAATTTAATCACTCGACTTGATAAACACCCAAATTATTTACTTCAAGGCAAATCCTTTGACAGTGACATCTGACCTTGACCTTTGACCTCAACGCTTAATGGTATTTCATTTGCCAAATTACCTCCCTTGTTCAGTAATGTTGGTTCAACAAGAAGTCAATGTCTGCATTTAAATAAAAATACTTTCTTTCGTATGAAGATGAGGATCATGTCCTTTTCTTCATGCGCGTATTTAGCCGATTGTTTCTCACCAGTTTTAAACATTCTGTTTGAGTTTTTTTTCTTAAAAAATAAGAATGATCATCAGTCTGCCCAGACAGTAGAACCAGGAAATAATCCCACTATGTCCAGTCTTTTGCATCCTTTTTCTGACGAGCATAATAATTGGTTGATTCGTGAACAAGCTTGTCACGTATTTTGTGATTGTCCCATAAGCATCAACATGTGATAGGTAGTTAAATTTTCAAGGCTTTAGAGAACTTTCAAATTGTTAAAATTCAAGGCATCAATAGGTTCATTTGAAATGGTTTTAAATCTTGTTCACGTGGCACAGCATGTCTTGACGCGTTCGTTTTAGTTCACGTTTCTTGGTTGATGTGTGAGATGTGTTGATGTTTCTGTTGTTTCCTCAAGTCTGGGTTCTCTATTTGCTCATACATGTGTGAGTGTACCATCTCTGTTTAATCATATCACAAAAAAGCCTTTCCATTATAACATACCCGTTAGTTGTTGAATACACAAGCGATAGCTTTTGTAGAAATCGGGGCCGCATCATTAATAGTGCAGCGGTAGAGTTCTCATTCCGCTGATTTTGACCGCTTTCATTTATAGAGTTACAGCTGGAACTTTTTTTGAAATCCTTGTTGGAAATACACACAAACCAAAACTAAAGCCTGTAACATGGAGAGAATCAGATTAGACCACATAAAATAAAACAAAATGAAGCCCATCATTTATTAAAAACAAATGCAGGATCCAATGTATGTGCCTCCTCTCCAATTTGGGCAAATCACGATTCAAACAAAATTGAATATTGATAAGTGGTTGTCTCATTGTGCCCCTACTCACTTCCTCCCTTCCACAGCAAGAAAGCTAACACACATGACTGGATCCACCCTGAAATATGTGATACACATTGTGTTATTATCACAGAGTCTCAGATCAGTGTCATAGAACCTGGCTACAAGGCGCTGCATTTAATCCACAAGGGGCTGCTCTTTTCTAAACTTCCCTTGCACTTATCACCAGACAGTGGATACCATGTCATGTTAATGATTAACAAGAACTTGTTGATGAAAGGTGACTGAAGTGAAAATTATGCTGTGCATTCATTTCGCAATGCATCAAAATCATCCAACTGGTGATGCAGCCTTTTCTCCTGCACTCAACTGGTGAAGGTGAGCATATGGCTGAAAGATTGCAGAGTCCGCTATGAATCCAACCAACCATCATTTCACAAAGGCAGCACAAAGCAATCTTTTTGGAAAATAAGTGAGGATAATTAAATGTCAATTTTTGAATCGTATTGACTGGAATTAATGTTTTGGACTTCCCGGTTTGAAAGTGTCCTCAGCAATTCAATTCTGTGGTTGGTCTTGATGCTGTGGGACCTTGCTGCCAGTTTAAAATCGATGATTCCAATTTGCAAATGACAGTTTCTCTCGTGTTTGACAACCACAAGAATGAATTTCATGCATCAGCGGTAGTTTATAACTTGTCTATCAAGCTTTCGAGGTAAATTATTAATAACTACCTATTCTGATCTTATCTTGTTCATTAAAATTCTTTTTCTAGGCAGTCAGAACAAAATATGCTGAAATCACCCTTTCAACTTCTGAATGGGGGGAGATCATGTGACAGGAAGTCATGTGACTTTGGCTGGCAGCCATCTTTGACATTGCCAAAACACTGATCCAGTCTTGTTTCCCTTTCTATGAATTTGATAAACAGTATTTTGAATCGAAGTATGTGATAGTTGGAAAGGCTTAATTCTTCTGCATCTCTCGAACTGTGGAACATGTTTGCTGGGTTGACTGTGTTGTATTTATACATAATTGTTTGTACACGAGCATTATAAACCTGTCTTCATCTCATGTTTTAATGGTGCTATATATGTTCATATTGTAGGACTAGCTCACATTCAGTCGTGTCTACCTGATTACCTATGATTCTTGGCTGGGTGGTAAAACCATTTCATCTTGCCATAATAAGTGATGGTCATCCCCCTATTTCAGTAGGTATGGTCAGTGAATGTAGTGACCTTTGACATGGCTTGGGCATTTCGCAAGCTAGCTCTCATTCTTTATTTGCATGCTAGGATTTTAAATTTTAGATTATTTTTTTCCTTTTGATACTTCAGATGTGCCAATGTGTTTGTAGTCTTTTGTAGTTTGTACAGTCAGTTTTTAGTTTCTTGTACTCCGAGCTGTTATTTATTGTGTCACGCGAGGGCAGTTGTTGACATGGATACTGTTACCAGTGTAACTCAGTCGTGACAGATTTTGATTTAAAGAAAATGTGTTTACCCTTTCAGCCCGTGTTCTAGGTTATTGGGAATCTTGGCCTCGACTCTCACCAAATTTCTACTCCAATGGGATCAAACATGGTTGACCTTCATGACAGAAATGCATAAAATCAAGTCGATGGGTAGATAAGCTTCCTTGGATTAGGGCCGATAGGGTTAATTAAGCTTTGTGGTTTATTTATTACGACCTTCGTTTTGGACTATTTTTGTATGTGATTGTTGTTCAAGTGACTTCACCCAAATGGCAACTCAAGTTACACTGTTGAGCATAGCTGTATAATCACTGTAGGTTGCTCATCACACGAACACTCACTGTACAGTACTCTCAGTAATTGTTTACAATAATTATATTGAATTTTTCATCATTATGTTGTAACTGCAATTTGTAAGGTCATGAAGCCTTTGTCATTTTGAGTGAAAATCTATTTTTAATATCATGTTGCAGGTTTATGATTTTTGAAACTGAAATATTTGTGATATGGATCAATTCTGTTGAAGTTTTCCCTCACTTTTAGCTTGGTATAATACTCATCTTTATTGTCATTGTTCTCCAGATAGTAAATAATTTAATAGTACAGATTGACCGTCATTTCAAGACCATAGCTGCCACCCAAAAAGGCCGTGGTTAGTGCAGTTGGTCGAGTAATCCACCAGATCTGAGTCAATTCTTTCTGCCTGGAGATAGTCCTGTGACAAGTGTCATGTATGGATAGAAGTCTTGTATAGCCTGCTCAAAGTGCTTGGCATTTTTCCCTGGTGTAACCCAAGCAGCCACTAGGCGCTGGAAGGTCACCAATACTCCTGATAGAGGACCAGTACCCAGTTTCAGCTGGGTCGACTGATGCAAATTACGAATCATGTTAAACAAAACCTTGGTCCTCAGGGAGCAGCAAATCCCAAGTACAGTAAGACACCAAACATGCCAAGGCGGGGATGGTCCACCAATATGCCAGCTTTGGACTGGATTTGAATCCCCAACTGCTAGAGTTGGACCTCCCATGGCAATATGGCTAAAAGCTTAGAAAGATAAATTTAAAAAATCACATGCCCATGGATGAGAAAGGTACAATTGACAACGTTGAAATGGATAAATCTTGAGCAAGTGCCTTTCAAAAAGTACATCCCAACCCACCCCCTTCTTTTTGAGTCTGGTTGAAAGAATGGTACACCTAAGGGTACTTTGATCTTCTTAGGGTTAATCAAATCTCCATTTCAAGAACAATCCTTTACTAAAATAAGTGTTCTATTAACTGTATATCATTTAGCCTTACAATGAAATGGACCAATACTATTTACTTGTCATATTTAAATATAAAATTCATAACCTTCTGCACGTCATGAAACATCAGTGTGTGGTTTAATATTGTTGACAATCGGCCCCATATTTGAATTAATGCAAACCTTGGCAGGTACTAAAATCATTGATAAAGAGAACGTTCAAATATCAGTCAAGTTTTCTTAAAATTAAATTACTTTCATCTTTTTGGAAATAAAAGCTATTTTTAAACTTTCATAGTTTATTTTCTAGATACAAAAGTTATAAGTACGAATTCAGTTAAGAAATTGAAGGGAAAAAAAGACCAAAAATATTTGCAATATTATGTCACTTGAGCCAGTATTGTGATTATAGATTCACCTGTAGCCTTATGTCGACATATACTAGTAGACCATGATTTGTTCCGATTATCACCAATGGACGAAGTAGGAAACAAGAAATCTCTGTTGCATGTAGATCTTTATATGTATTGGTTTGTACAGTGTCATGTGACCAGTTGTGTGCTATTGTATTGTGTACCACCGTACATACATACCTGTACGTTTGTGGTACCTGTAGATAAAACAATAAATGCTTTTTCTAAGCAGACATACATTTCTACATTTTGTATCAACATGCAAATAAAACATTTACAAAAAGAATTGTCTTGTGGATGAATTCTGTGGAAGAGCAGACTGAAGTGTCACCTGGAATAGGGCCTCAGTAAACCAATGCAACCACTTTGCATTATGGTTGAAATAAATGGATATTTTCAAAGAGTGATTTGGGGTTTTCGGCAATCTTTCAGCCACGTCTCTCCGGGCTGAACATGGTGTCCAGGTGGGACTCGCACCACATCCGCTAAGGCTGGCAGATTGCTGGGCCGACGCGCTAACCACTGCACCATCCATAAGATTACATTCATTGAGCAACATGCAAAATGTTCCGAGGCAAATAAACTCAATAACATACTATGTTTATTAATTTGCATAACTTTAATGGCAATGTGCTCAACAACATTAAATGTCTTCATTTGTGTATTTATAATGGGACTATAATATCAAAGCCTTAATAAAAAAAACCAGTCTACAGTAGTCAATGTTTACATCGTTAAGCTGTACACAGGTATGTTCAGGGGGTCGGGTACCCTTGTTTGAAATTCAAGTCATGTATAGGTGTACTCCAATTATCTCCCAACTTTATTTTGTATCTTCTCAAGTATTTTGTATCTGAGGCGACATAAAGAAATGTTGCTCTTCTGAACATTTCATCCAATAAGAGTGATTTGAGGTTTTACATGGTTTTTGGCAATCTTTCAGTCACATCACCACGGTCTCACCAATATCACGTCGGTGTCGGGGCTCCTGTCTCTGTGGGCTGAATGAGGTGTGCCTGGGCTGGACTCGAACCACAACCGCCAAGGCTGGCAGATTGCCGAGTCGACGCGCTAACCACTGCACCATTCCGCGCCTCATTTCATCCAATAAATACTACATTGTTCCTGTAGACTTGGGTGTCTTGACCTAAAAAATATATTGCTGTGGTGCCAAGTATCCAACCCTGAATTATGGTGTCAACCCTCTTATTATAGTGGTACTAGTATGCAAAAACAATTTCAGTCATATTAGTAATATTTCAGTAAAAATTGTGTTAAATACATTTTTTTCCAACAGCATTCTTAAACATGATGACGAAATATACATTTATTACTATAACACAATTTCTTAGAACTTTTGCTCAGTCGTAAAAAAAATTTTAAATTTCATTTAACCTATTGACCCTAATTTTTAGAAAGCTATAATTGGAACCACAACAGGATTTTTTTTACCTAATAAATGAAAATTTAAAGGTAAAATTTTTAATCAATGTCATGTCAAAGTAAGTGAAAGAACTTTATATCACCACAATTGTAAAAAAAAACCTCTACAAGCTAAACTGGCAAACAAGAGAAATAGAATATACATCATGCAAAATTTCGTTGGAAAATGTAAAAGTAGATAAGTCTAGTATATACACAGGAGTGAGTGAATGCGATATAACATAGCCGGGGGTAATATTTCAACCATAGCGCTACGGTTGGTACAACGGTCACCAAATGGTTGAGTTTAATGAAAGTGACCCAGCAGGGATTTGAACCCCTGACCTTGCAGTTGTGAGGCAGACGCTCTACCAACTGAGCTACCCAGGCCCACATATACACAGGAAAATATGAAGTATTTAGAAGTAAGCTGCAACAATTATAGAAGCATAGATTGACAGTAGATGAAAAATGTGAGAACATTTGCATATAGTAATAGGAAGGTGAGATCAAGCAGTATATAAACGAACACTGCCACAGGAAGTCTGTATTGGCACAACAAACCCAAGTTAGACTTGCACAAGTCTCTGATGAAGTTCTTTGTCACTCATGTTTTATTTAACCCCTTCCGGGAGCTGAAATGAGTAAGCGAGGCTAGCCTACGGGATTAACTCGTCGAGTTTTGATCTTTTCACGCCACGGCAGTGATGGAAACTAAGCATCATTCTTGGAAATTTCAAAGAATTTTCATCATTTTTTGGGCCACTTTTGTCATGATTTTGGTCAAGGGGCATGCGCTGACATCTCTGATTGGTACAGGTAGGTAATTCTGATTGGTAATCAAAAAACCCGATGACGTCATAATTAGAGTCGGACATTATTTCCGTCTCTTCATAATAATTCATTAACTCGCAACATTGACCTACAGTAGGAAGTCAACATAGTTTTGAGCCTCTCACGCTGCTATTTTCATGGACGCTATAGCGCCCAACCGTAGGCAGGCTCCAGAATCTCATGGGCGCTATAGCGTCCACCCGGAAGGAAGGGGTTAAAGTTGGATTCATGATCAAATTCAGTGTTTTCTTTTCACAAAATAACTGGAAACAATAAATATACATTAAAAATATGTACAACTGCTGCATAAAACACATAGCATGTTTAAATAATGCTTTTGCCTTCTCTCTAAACAAATAAAATATTAAAACACGTTCGGTCTCAGCAATCTTGTGTTCATTGTTACATTCTACTTTATTTTCAGTTATTGTGAATACTATACATGTATATCTTAAACAGCCTGTCATGCACGTAACAAGTGATCATGGATAATCTGCAATAACGTAAACATTTACCGATGCTCCAAACATTTTTCTCGATCGTTTGTCAAGACATCTGGTCTGCATTCAGAACAACCAGTGACGTGTCACTATTTTTATCCAACTATTTGGTAATCTCCATGCCGAGACGATTAATGTTTTATGCTGGCTTGTAGGAATCACTTTGTGCTGGGCTGTAAGGAGTCTCTTTAAAAATAAAAAATGAATTTGTCTCAAACTGCCAGGATAAAGTAAATACGGCGTTATTTATTGATGCAAACACTTTTATAATGCCTAATCTACAGTACACAAAATGCTCCAAACATAAGTGCTGCTTGGGAACACGTATCCAGCTGCAAATATTTTTTTTAAATCCTTTACAAATTCACAGAGACAAATACAAATACCTAGACTTGCTAAATTCTATTGGCTAACCCAAGTGTTCTGGATGTTTTTTTAAATGACTTAGGTTAAAGGGTAAATTGTTGTGAAATACCATTATAATTAAAGTCCTGCAAATGCAATTTGGCTAAAACTCAATCCATTTCCATACTTTTTGGTGTGTGGTTTCAAATCAAACTATCACTCATACTTGTAACTGCTCCAAACCTGTCAAAGGGTTATGAAAAAAATTGAGATGAAATGCAAACACTTTTTCATCTGACTAGAAAACACTCATGAGAACAGATGAAATAAGTAATGGAGAATGCATTCAAAGCAGTGGATTCGTGAAAAAGAATCGATGAGCCCTCTTTTTCACGAATCCACCGCTCCGAATGCATTCTCCAACTTAATCCATTTCCATTATGTGTTTATATAGTATATTCTTTCCTGTATCAAATTCAGTGTTTTCTTAAAGAAAATGAGCAAGTAAAAACCGTTGTGATCTATCAGATTTGGGTTCTCGTGACAAATAGTGGACTGTTCCAAACATGTGCTGGATTGTGTATAAAATTGGGAACAAACCGCATTTCTCTTCCTACTGGTTGCTGATCGATTTGGACGATGCTTTCAAGTTCAGATGAAGAAATTGTTTGTAGTCAAAGTACATTTAAGGAAAAAGTAGTGGAGAAGAGACAAAAGCTGTCTTGAGTTTACTGGTTCGCAAACTTTCCCCCTGCTGTGGAACCAAACTGACCTGAATCTGAACGTTTCAAACGGCAAAACCTGACACCCCTCTCAGTTGGGTGCGTCCAACACAAGTGGATTCTTTAAAAATAATCCACTGTTTGGACAACAGAGTGACGTCACAGAAATGGATCAAGAAATAGTATTTAAGCAAATATCCAGAATGACATAATTCTTTTTATCACAAAAAACTGAACTAATTTACAAATTGTAATTCATAAAATTATTGTTAATTAATTGTGCACTGTCTTGTTGTAGCTTGGAGCTTGGTGTTGAGCTCGGCAATAGCGTTGTCGAGATCTGTCTCCAGTTGGTTAATTTCCTGCTCCAGCTGTTGTATCTCCACCTGCTGACTCTGGTAACTCTGCAGGATCACTGAAATAGACACCATAATGCTGTCAATCAACTACTTTGTGTATGTTACCAGGGGTGGCTCCAGGAATTCCCCGACGTGGGGGCTGAGATCCCAGACAGGGGGCCTGAAATCCCTGACAAATATAAAAATTTACAAAAATACGGTAAAATACACTCATTTTCACTATATTACTATATTTTTCCCCTACGAGGGGGGGGGGGAG
>JAUELE010246088.1:0-19677 GCA_031471655.1 Diodora aspera | reverse complement strand
TTGGATCCCTCCCTTTCCAAAATCCTGGATCTGCCCCTGCAATGCGTATGAAACTCATGATTGCACTTAATATCATACAGTTAAAATTAATATGCACGTGTTCAGATGTGTGTGCGTACGTACACTCATGCGGTGTGTCTTCAAGAAAACATTATGTGATAATCATACAGAAAAGGGGCTAGAAAATGCAGTCATCTGCCAAAATGTGATTGACGTCTAATGCAAATCTTATCTGTGAATATTAAGCATAACTAAGTAAAATACAGAACCTTCTGGTTATAACAATAAGGTATATTTTAAGACAGATTTAAATGGTCTCCCAATTACATTTTAAACAAAATTAGGATCAATGACAAAGTCAGTTCAATCATAACGAGATAGACAAAACCAGTTTTTTATGTAGTGGACGACGGTCAATCATTGTCAGTGAATTTAATATACATATACTGCATTAGGCCGACTAATTGCCTTGTGTGGAGCGAGTTAGTCGTTGTTTGACCAATATCATCAGTTTAGACGGAATCTTAATTATTAAATAAAACATTTAGACATTACCTGTCTCGTATTAACAGTATAATGTTGATGATTTTAATGACTTGGTAATCCTTATTTTCGTCCGAGCTAAAGATTCCCGCTTTGTAACTGCAGGACTCCGACGTTCTCTCATGTTTCATAAGACAACGTATGCAACATTATTGCTATGAAATACCAAAATATTGATCAAATATAGAGACCCCCCACTGACTGAGGTAATTGAAATATCTCTCTCTTGAGGCCGGCTACGGGCTTCCAGTTATTTATAGAGATTAAATTTAATCCGAGAGCTGGGACTGCCTGGCCAACGGCCGAGTTGATGACTGCGACGATGCTCACAGCGAACTTGAGTTCAGCGTCAGAACAAATAAAAATATTTGTAACGACA
Organism: Diodora aspera; assembly: GCA_031471655.1. NCBI lineage: Eukaryota > Metazoa > Mollusca > Gastropoda > Lepetellida > Fissurellidae > Diodora > Diodora aspera. The sequence goes on along the minus strand of JAUELE010246088.1, from coordinate 18,755 downwards.
ATAGCTTCTCAATATTAAGATGAAAGGTTGAAAAGAGGATTCACGTAGCGTATTATCCGTGCAAGGTGAGGCAATCCGCGGTCGTCCTAGGTCGCTGTCGGAGACGCAGTTTCACGTCGTTCTCAAACCGGCAGTCGTCTTTGAAGATTTCGTCTTTCCGTGAAGTGATAATTATTAGTGGTGTTATCTGTTTCGCTAACCACGAGAGGATGAGGTAAATAAGTCAGTTTGTTCCAGGATAACAATGTGATTAGTGGTTTGTGATTACTAACAACTGGTATTGCAAGAAGACACAATTCCGCCCTGGGTTGTAATTAGCTGGTTGGGATGCTAATAAATATTGCACGCTATTCGTCATTTCGTTTCAAAATTCGGCATTTATTTCTTTTAAAAATCTGTTCTCAAGGTTTTTGAAGAATTTCTCTAAAATCGGATTTTTTTTCATTCCTTTGTATCGGACACTCTGCACTTCCCACACGCACACGCACACGCACATGCACACGCACACAAGTGAATTTCAATCGGTTTTGCCCTGAAATAAAAAAATGTATGAATGAATGAATGATAACAACCCAACATATATTGCTTAAGCATGTATAACAGTAAACAACTATTTCAGTACCGGTTTCCTTAAACTCACGAAGAGACCAAAACAAGGATTAAATGTGCATCTTCAAACTCAGATTACTTTGACCAACATGAGAGAATGCACACTGAGAGGGCTCAATCTTCTTATTCTATTCAAACCATGTAGATATGGTCTCAGCTTGAATTAGGTATAATGGGACGTAAATGTCATTTCAACGCCAAGGTCAACTAAAACGTCACTGAAATCATTTCACAATTAACGTCAGTTTGAACTAGCTGTTTTTAATAACTAGCACGTAATTTCAAATATTTAAACAATCAAATTAACATGTTTTATCTTTCAGGTGAGGAACACAATGGAAAATGTTGCATTGAAAATTCAGTAATTTCAAGTCAACTTTTCCTCACGGCGTGCAGCCAGACTCCGATTCATAGCAGTGGACAAGAGTTTTATTGCTGGGATATTCTCGCCGTGTCTCCCAGTGTCATGTCAATAGCCAGTCAGCTGAAGAAATTGACAAGCTCCATTTCACTTTCGAGAGACCCTCCTCATTTGAAATGCATTCCATCAAATATCTGACTGAATTACCTACAACTTTGCACAGAGGCGCTTTGTTACCGCCCAAGAACCATACAACCTCCTGCAGTTTAGTTAAACATCCGCGACAATAAAATAGTCCCCGTCCGTTTATGGAAACTATAACGAATAACAACAATAAAATAACTTCTTGCTATTCAATTATACAGTGTTTGTTCGGATACAGTGGGGCGTTTTATTTTCCTGTCAACTAGTTTCATGGCGCCTCGGGTTTATTAAATAGTTCTTGGGCTATAGATATGAGAGATTTATACGATAGCGTTTTTCTTTTTAAATTGCTCGAATAATTCTTTGTGAAGATATAGGTTTTTGAGGGTTGTTTATAAGGAGAAAAAGTAAAAAATAAAAGACCACTTTACTAAAAAGGAAGCGTTTGGTTTCATGAGGTGTTTCAATGGGTGGGGAAAAGAATATGTTTGTGGTGGCAATTCACCAACAAGGTCATATATTCTTCTCAATAAATAAACCTTTGAACTGCGGTCTCGCTTTGCAACTATACTGACGTTCAAAAGAAACTATACCAAGACTATCAGAGACTACTGAAGAAAAAACAAACAAATGTTGGCTATTTTCAGAGATATTTAGTCGAGAGAGTTTTGGTTCAACACGATACGAAACAAATTTCACGAAAGTAAAAACATTTTTTAATGAACAGTGACCCCTTCAAAAAGGGAGTGGATATAAAGGTTTTAAGGTTTGGGGGTCAGTATGGTTGATACGATTCAACCAGGATGGAAATTAAAAGCTAACCAGTTGAAGCGACTTTTCGTGTTGTAAAAGTCGATCTAAATGCGCGATATTAATTGCACTCAGGTGCAGATGAAATGATACCAACGTTTATTTCCTCAAACTTCGTTCTAAAATGCAGATACATGTTAATTATGGCGCTTTTAAATGTGATACTGTTTCTGCATATTGTGTATACATAAAGCGAAAGGATGACATGTCTTCATGTTAAAACTATTTATTTTAACAAACTATGTTCTCGTATAGAAAGCAAATCAATTTTAGGGTTGGTATAGTTATTTTTGCCCCTCAGTTTTACTTTCATGATAACTTTGAGGCGGAGATTGTGTCCCTGGAGAAATAAACTGATTTTCTGGTGCTGCTTTCTGTTGAAAATAAATAAATAAATATATAAATATATAAATATATAAATATATAAATATATAAATATATAAATAAAAAAATAAAAAAATAAATAAATTACAACAAAAAAAAAGTAAGTGTGGGTGTTATTCTCGGTCCGTGTTGACCTATATGAACCTACCGCCGCGTTTGTTTTATATTCCCTAACCTAAGTGTGATAAATATACAATTAGCTAGCACTGCGAATATCAAAGGAAATGCATCCCATGACAATTGTCATTAGCCTTTGCAGAAAAGCTATGCCGCATAACTATATCACAGTTCCTAGGTTGTAAATTACGTATAATTCTACATCATACTTGCTGAAATTAACACGATATTTTGCATAAACAAACAAGTGTGACAAACAGTCTCTCGCGCAAATGGAGGATTTGTAAATTCGTCAAATTATCGCCTTAGGTAAACAAGTAAACAAGACGGCCATTAGGTAAACCCAGCGAGTTCCGTGGTGTTTCGTTTTCTCTCGCCGCTCCATGCCTGGTGTGTTAATCACTCTATGTGTGATATATTCACAGTTTGTGTGTATTTTTTCTAGCCCTATGTGGTAAGGCGGTCTAAGCAAGCAAACGTTGGCCAATTTGAAGGAAACGATAATTACGAAAAATTGCCCACTTCGCGCCAGCTTCAAGCATTCCTGCTTAACTCAGCAAAAACGATCGGTACCAACGTCTAACGTTTTGGTAAAGTTATCCTAAAGAAGACGTTTTAATGTGCAATTGAAAAGTGACAATAATTATTATTAACTTGAAATTCCTTTAACGGTCGTAAAATCAAAATTTCCTGTTAGAGAGAATATACGTCGCATATAATAACAACTCAAATGGTTAATTTGTTACTCTCAGTGGTAAACGAAACTGTGTACAGTAGGCATTTGTTATACATACGGTGAGCTGAGGCTGTGTATGCAAAATGGTATGGTATTTACACATTTACTTTGAAATTTGAATGTTATATTTCTAATTACACCTTACAGGTCGAGTCAGTGGATCGGTCCATTGTACTCATTCGTTCATTGTTCTCATTCGTTCACTCATTAAATATTACGTGTACGGTATCACAAGTATTCACACACTCACATTCACATACATGATTATTGCGTCTCCCTATCTCTCTAATATATATCGCTCTCACTCTATCTATCTACCTATCTATCTATCTCTGTCTCTCTCTTTCTCTCTCTCTCATATACACTCAAGTGTCACCATTTTCCTCGAATCCTCCTTCATTTTCAAATTAGCAACGTGGGTTTCCCTGGATGTCGTTCGAACACTAGAAAGAATAGGACCCCAGTATCCTCATGCGTGCCGTAAGAGTCGTCTAAAATGATGATCTTTTGCTTTTTCTTTCTTACTATCGATCCTGTGTTGTCCCTTTTCCTGGTGTGTCTCTTGCACATTACATTGCGCTATGGCTGAAATATTGCCCACTGCAATGTAAAAATCCATTTCACTCACACACTCACTCACTCATTTGAAACTAACCCTCTCACTCACCCCGTCAACTATAATTAATGTTTCTGCACCAGCTTCCACTCTATATCAATTAATCATTCAATTCCGATTCTCAATTAACAATATCATTATGGAAATAAGTTGTAAATGCCAAGTAATTACTACACAAATTTCACCGCAATGTAGACGTCTGGCCTTGCTCATAATAATACGTACTTGACTTATTTTCAAATAATTTGGGTACATGCAAAGTTCGATATTCCCCCTAAATACAGTCACACCAAACTCGCTTAATACAATTTCACTTTAATGTATACTTATAAAATACAAGAATAAACGTCTGAAGGTTGTAATTCTTTCCAAAAGAAACCGCTTTATTTTCATATAGATTTTGTCTTGGAAAAGCACAGGACCAGTTGCAATTAACGACGCTTGTGGCGAATCTATTGTGTTGGGGTTTGGGATGGGGGCAGGGGCAGGGGCAGGGCCAAGACCAGGGCCAGGGGACCACCCTTTCCCCTATATGCTGCTGAATTTGTTTTATATTAATGATCCAATAAGTTCGCACCTTCCTTACTTTGGCAAGCAATTTCAGAGTGCCCCCTCCCCGAAAATAAATTCCTGGCTTCGCCTTGGACGCTCTAAACTTGATTTGATGTCAATGATGTTTATATTCACCCTGCATAAATGTTTAAATCTATCATTGTACATATTGCCACAAATTGCATGTTTGTAACGACAAACGGAGTATTCGGTGAAACTCCAACACGAATGCCTTCTATTCAGGATTCCGAGCTCGGATGGTCATTAAACGCCTATTATTTCCGAAGTCCGAGAAATGCCCACTGGGGGATCTCCTGACATGTTTTGACGGGTGTAATTCGGCCCGTCCTAGGGCCCCTCGCTCCCTAAAACAAAACATTATGCGGAGGGGATACGGTCGTACAGGAATGACGACCACCTGTCCTGGGAAATGACACTCATCTTAGACGAAATTGACATCATCACGTGATCACATTCCTTCATAGACCTGTGTGAAAACACATGTCTTTTCTTGAAATCGACATGAAGTGATTAGCATTAAATGATAGATAATTGCTTGCCGCTATACATCATTAAAGGTTAGCGTCTCCGAATTTACACCTTGGAATCCCCCGGATAAACCCCCCTCCCCCGGCGCGGAGATTTAGAGATAGGCACAGACACTAACGACGCGTTTGTTAAACATGAGTTTACCGTCTATCACTACGTGTCAAAACATCATCAGATTTCTTCATGTCGGATTTTCTATATACATAATTGCATTCTCTCTTGTTTCTAGAAACGTGTTATTCTCTTTAACAGCTTGAAATTACTAACATTTGCTTATATTTTCGAAATTGACCTAGCTGTTCTTAAATACTTACCAGTAGTTGTTTAAAATAATTCTCCTAAGCTGTCTCATAAAAAAAACCATTTTCATGATTCTACATAATTCTGAAGTAATTATTTTTCAGGGTAAATACAACAATATTCTTCTTGTTCGAGAGTTTTCTAATTGGATTGTGAATGAAGGAATTCTGTCTCAGACGGCCACAACTCCGAGCGGAACAAGATGTGTTGAAACACAAGCTAGCCAGTTTGGTTTAATTGTCGGGTTTAGGGTTGGAACAGAGAAACTAGACACGAAGTTTATTTTTCTACTTTAATCAGCCTACAATTTGAAAGCTTGTTTTACAGACGCGTCTGTTTTTCCACAAACAGTCTTGTCTGTCGAAGCCGTATATTCCAAGATATCTGAAACGAGACTGACGTTCAGCCATGTTTGACTTATTTGAAACGTTGGTGAAATCAGTGAAGACTAATTGTAGATCGACTGGACCCTAGATAAGTTCACTTTACGATAGCTCAAATATAAGCCACTAAATTAATTCAAATAGACTGCCGGGCGAAAGAAACGATACCAAGATTTTGAAAGACTACTGAATAAATTCACAATTGCGTTGGATATGCAAGAGACATCCCTTCAAGATTATGAAGTTTACACTCGTTGAAATCCTAGCATCCTTTTGATCAGCTATGACAGAAGGACGTAAAGGAAAATAACTGAAATCATTTGGTATTGTTTCTTTTGCCCGGCAGTATATAAGTATAGTGATACACGAAATATGCATGCATTTTGAAAACATCATCACCCAAAAATATTAAAAAATATCTGGCAACATGGTGATACTGACAAGTAAACGTTTGCGTTATGTTATAATTTCTAACAGCTGTTGAATATTTCAGTACTAGGTTTTAATTTATACAACTAAATTTGGAGAAAATTATTGAAATATTTGACAACGCCGAGACAACTAGTATTGACCAATGCGGAAATAAACAGTCACGAACTTACCTGAGAAATCGAACGTTAATCCATTTATATACGTCACACAGGTGTGACTTTAACAATTAATCCAGGTGTGACAGCGAAATTAATCCGTTCAGGTGTTACGATTTAACGAGTCCAGGTCGGATGGAATGCCATTCCACACATATTAAGTGTAGAAAATAGGATGGATGTGAGCAAACCGTGTGCGGAGATGGCGTTGTCTTAAGTTTGAATGAGGTTAGAGGCATTTGCCAGACTTTTATTTGTCATTCTAAGTTGTGAATCACACCCGCAGAGCAGTGTTATGCACTGAGCGGGTTTCTCTCAGTGATAAGAGACTAAAAGTATGCACCGTCGCTTATTTCTTCGAGATCTCTACGTTCGTCGCCCCAGGACCAGAAAACATGCCGCGGTACATTGAGAACTGTCAACTACAGACAGCGCCCGAGCGATTCCGACTGCTTGCTAAAATTACTCGCGATATCGCCCCATTCGGCTTCCTAGCTCTCTCCCAAGACAAACTAATCATCTCATATTGAATCATGATAAAATAAAATGTCTTTCATCCATGCCATTGATTTTCTGCTGTAAACAGACGCTTTAATTATGGCTGTTAATAGAAAAGCAACGAGGCTATCTCTCTCTTGAAACCGTTTACCACTATTTCTTGCGCTATCGTCTCCTTCATGAAAAATGCCTCTTGCTGGCGCTGCAATCTTGGAACCATCTAAAAACGCTGGATATGAAATATTAAAAGACATATTTATTATGGAGGCTATATACCCTCCGACAACACACGATAAACTCTCTTGAAATGTTGACAGCCGCTGGTCTCAACCCAACAACACAATACGAACCAGGAAATATAGGAGGTTTCAAACCACGTGATATGTCACGTGACACGCGGGGGATGGTTCCTTAATAATTCCCATTGAAATAAACGTCGCTTTGCTTAGTTTCATCTCAAAACATTTCATACATGTTTCCCTAATTTCGCAGACAACGATTAGAAGAATTTTGCGTGCCAATTATTCCTCACTTATACTTAACTATATGCTATAGGATCAGACGAAGTACTTGAACATACATGCGATCTTCGTATGTGATCTTCCACGTATATTGAACTGATAAATGAAACTGTATAAATGCAAAGTTCTTGCACAAAACGCTTTGGTGAATCAAATCAACCCCAAATATCACATGATCCATTCAAATGAAAAGAATTTGTTTCAAAAGCGAACAGAGAACCTGCGCTTAGGGCTTTGTGAAAACAGAAATATTTAAGGCTTTGTAAAAACAGAAATATTTTCCTTAATACAAAGAATATGCCTTCGGCAGAAAGAACCTTGGTCTTTGCAAGCAATGGCTGAATAAAATTGTTGCCATGGCGATCAATGTAGGTCGAGACGTATTGGGAACTTAAAACAGACGATCAACCATAAATATTACTGTAAGTAAATAACTACTTATAAACAATTCAAATATCTGTGGCGGTAAATATTTCTGTGAATAAGGATTGAAATTCGTATCAGGTAGAAGTGACGAGTTTTAGGGTTAACCAGGCCGTAATTGAAACCTAATTGTTTCACTGTGAATGACGTCTGACACCGAGTGATTCATTTTTCGTTTCTGCTCATTTATCACCCTGTCATCCATCTCCGCTCTGTCTTTTGCATATAACCAAGTACCCGGCTGAAAACCAGGCTCAGGTTTCCAACACCTGTTTGCCATTGTTGCGTTTGTTTCACTGGTTCAACTTTTAAAACAGACTTAAAGACTTGGTCTCAGTGCATTGTCAGCTTTTCCAGGCACCTCGGTTATACTAATACCCGGAAATTTGAATTTGCGTCCGATGCATTACAAAAGTTGGATCGTCTTAAAACGGGTTTGTGAAGAGATCGCAAAATTATAGGTGTCTTAATGAGATGTACTGACGAGCTAGACATAATCGTCTCGGGAACTCATTTGTTTGTTACGTACTATACACGCAGTACGCAGATAGAGTATCCATATCAACTACATAATTCTTAAGGGTGGAACACCATCACGTTATTTAAAGGGATATAATGTTTCCGGCGAGTATTGTGAAACCAATACATTTTTTAGGGTTCTTTAGGCTTGCCCTCATTCTTGCACGATCTCTAAGATTTGACTTTCTATTAAGTGCATAATAAATTAGTGGACATCGCAAGTGCGCATGCCGTTCGTTTTAAATCTGAGATCGTACCGCTATGAAATACTATGTTAGTATAATGTACTCATAATATAGAATAGTCTTTTTGTTAAGTATTAATTTGGTCGTTTCAATACATTCAGTTTGTGAATGTTTTTGTTTTTTAACTAAAATGCTGGCATAAAGTTTGGAAGAGAAAGTCCTAAATTCAGTGTTGTCTAAAGTGGCATGGGATATAATGTAGTCAAGCGCCTTCCAAATGATACAGACGTTGTTTAAACTATATCTGACCCTTTGGATGCATTAACTATACATGCATTTAATGTTTTATTTAATGTCACTCTTTTGGCAAGGAGGTCAGAATTTACCTTGCATGAATTATGTTGTGGTAGGTGGTTCTTGCTGTATCTACCTAGGACAACCATCAGTTTAAATTAGAAAGTTTACGAGATACTTTACATTGATTAAATTTGTTTTCTGTCAAAGAAAGAGCAACAATTTTGCAAACAAACATGACAGTCATAAGTATCAATTCATTAGTCAAACTGAGGAGAAACATTGCAAATGTTGAAATGTGAAATCACGTGAACAGCTGGTAAGGTGATTTTTGCAGACCGCTAGAAAACCTGTAAACATATTAAAAAGGCATTAATTTCCGAAGTCCATGAGGCGAGTTCGAAAATGCCAACTACAAACACCTCATGCATTCCCTCACTGAACAGTGATAAGAAGCACACGACAATCTATTCGGGCGTTTTAGCGTCGTTATAATCCTCCTATAATCCGGTTATACTTGTTCAAATTCCCATACAGACAGCAATCAGAGACATTATAAAGCCCTATTCGTCAACACAAAATGTGCTCCAGGATTCCATTACAGAAATGTGACACTTTCTGGTCAGTGCCGATGTCACACCGGGTCAGAAAATCACTAAGAATAGTTTCGAGAATCAACAGTGTTGAAAGCAGCGGGAGAACATTTAAGTCACTGTCCACCTCTCTGAAGATGGGATATTACTACCACAAAACTAATGTCATTTATTTTCTGACCCTCACTTTGGTAGGCTTTTCGGAACAATAGTTTACCAGGGTTCTATTTGTTAATGTCAAGAGGCTACCTTTTTGTAGTGTATTAAGTCTTTGAAATTCTACAATGGGGTCATCTTTACAAACCATCGGCCGTTCTTTGTTAGTGGCTTGGCTCACCATTGGTCTTGCTCAGGGTCATCGAACAGGGATGTTTACATGTTATAACTATCCTCTGTTTACTTGACTTAAGATAAATATGAAGACTTTGCTTCTTAAGCCAGAGATTAAAGCATCCCTACATCCACAATATTATACACTGACGGGCAAAAGAAAATGCACACTTGGAAAAATATGTTTCCCCTAAAATAATGAAAAGACAGGAATAAATAAACAAACTGAAAATGCTCACTCAAACAATCTATTGATCATTATCCTGAAATATTGATTATGGTCTCTCAATTAAATATACATGTACTTCAATTGAACATAGATTTCGTTTTAATTTTATTTTGTCAGTAATAAATAGCTGGGAATTTTCTTTTGCCCGGCAGTATATAAAAGCCAGTTGTGGTGGGAAATGTTTTCAAAATAGACAAAACTTATGTCAAGTGTCGAATAATCTTGTAACATAATTTCAAAAGATGGTCACTTGTGAAAGTAAAAATGAATTCTTCCAGTTAAGATGCACATGTAGAATAGTATATAGTCTATAGTTTGGAAATCTTTGAGCTCAAATGAAGTTGCATCTCCGTTCCCATCATTACAGAACACAATTTATACTGAAGAGCGAAGATTGGGGTGCACATGTAATGTTGTACATGTGGATCAAATGTGCGTCTGTGTCCTCAAGGTCGTTTGTTAGTCTATATTAAGCATGACTGTCTAACAAATGGCCAGCTTGAAGTTGCATATTTGTCATAGACGGTACATACAATGGCGCTTCAGTAATCCATAAAATAGGCATCGTTTAGTATTGCTTACAGGGGATCACTGTACACAGGTACACTGTACGTTTCATGTCAGAAAAACGATGCAGTAGGGAAAGGTAACGAGATACCTCTCCGCGTTTTAATCAGTGCCGATTTCGAATATATACTGACGTCCAAAAGAAAGTATACCAAGAATTTGAAGAACTACTGAATAAATTCACAAATGCGTTGGATATACAAGAGATATCTCTTCAAGACTTGGAAGGTTTATCATTGAGATGATGTCAATCAAATTACACTCACCGAAATCCAAGCATCCTTTTGATCAACTATGCCATAGAGACGTAAAGGAAAATAATTGAAATTATTTGGTATACTTTCTTTTGGACGTCAGTATATGATTGCAAACATGACAATATACTCTCACTGTCCGGTGAGTATTGAGATTAGTCAGTTAGTGTCAATCGAGATGACAGCTTGTCTATTTTACCTGTGGATTGGGATTTATACATATTGATTGAGTGGACATGGAAAATCATTTTAATAGGCCTAATTTCTCTATTAGGATGATAAAGAAGAAACAAGTGAGCCATGCAAGGAAATATTTTACTTATCTGGATTTTGTAGTTATCATTATGAAGTTAGCTTATCAGGATTTCACGGCATAATGTACAGCCGAACAAGTTTGAACAGTTACAAGTGAGAAACATAACATTTCCTGTGACGAATCGACAATTTCAGAGGTAAAAGAAGCTAAATTTTTACCGAAAGACGAAAGAATTGGTAAATTCCCGACGTATAACGCCCGACATTTGTGAATATTCGCAGCATGTGACAGCTTTAATGTGACATTTGTTTTCACTTTTTATTATTCAGAATTTCGTAATTCACCTTGTGCGTTCGTAATTCACCTTGTGCGCTGTCATTGATGGGTGGTGTTTTTAACCAATATATAGGGCGTCGTATTTTTAGGAAATCGCTCCCTTATGGAGACTACCTAGGGCTAACATTCACAACCTGAAATGGCCACTATTAAACACAATACTTTGAATGATCATACTTCAGATGTTTGGTTTCTCTCAGTATGATAGATACGACTGTGGAGATTATCAAACTCTGGGTGTTCTCCACTTGCTGACACACAAAATCATGTTATTCCTGTTTCTTGACGACAGAAATTATGGAAAATATACACGAAGCTCCCATTCATGCAACGGGCTGCGGGTATCGGGCTATGGCCCGAGACACGTATAACATCACATACCTACTTGAGCGCAAGGCAACTAGATTTATGCATACGGGACTGTTTGTGGGATGCGGCATTTCGAATAATGGCGTTATTAACACTCCAAATCCCTTTAACAAAGTACCATTAATGCTATATTATTGTAGTTAGTGACCAAATCCTATCAAAACCCTTCGAAATATCACAGAATATCATACGAAAGCATGTATTTCTATCCAGTATATTAAATAAAATTATGGTAGAATAAGTCTGCAGTCAGTTGTAACATACGAAATAGTTATTTAAGTTTCTGAACATGAGACACTCAAGCAGGTTTCCAAAACATGACGTAGGCTGGTATATATAGCTTTATTCATGAAGGATGTAGGCCATATGCCCATATTCCATTATACAATGCAAAGTCAGTACAAAAGTCATACAGATGGATATACTGCTCTAAAAGTGTACAATATAATTATTACCAGTTGCACAGAAGAAATGAGCACCGTAATAGCAAATACAATCTTTACCAGCAGTCTACAATGCAAAGTCAGTACAACAGTCATACAGATATATATACTGCTCTAAAAGTGTACAATATAATTATTACCAGTTGCACAGAAGAAATGAGCAATAGCAAATACAATCTTTACCAGCAGTCTACAACACCAAACAATCTTTTCTAAATTTACCAGCATTGTAGATATACAGAGCCAAATTACCCAAGGTACTGCTGTTGTCACAAGAAAGTAACATCCTTCTGTAGAGTCGGATGGAGAAAATACTTTCTTGGAATATATTTATTCCGTAAAGCCGAATACTTGTCACACACCATTACAAAATGGTATTCATCTTCAATATAATCTTTCTTACAGATCTGACAAAATCTCTGTTCTCTTGGAATATTATTATATCGACCCGTTTCAATCATAAGACTGTGTGCGCTACAGCGCAACTGTGCCAAAGCTACACGACACTTTACAACAGATACGTCTCTTAAATACAATTCAGTTCCAAAAGATATTTTAAAGTATGAGTACATTCTAGTTTTATAACCAGCTTGGAGGGAGTCATGCCACTCCAGTTCAAACTGGGCCTTAGTTCTAAACGTAAATTCACTAATGAATGATTTTTTGTTCACAGCAAGATGCATTTCCCAAATATTCCCAAAACCAAGTTTAACCAAGTACAAGTCAAAAGGAATCTGTTTCAGTTTGTATAATGGACGTAGAGAACTTAAGCATATTGTTTGGGCCTGTAAGGCAGCAGTATGGGTGTGCCTATACCATTACAAAGATGTAGTAAATGTAAGTCCTAAATATTTATAGATGGGCACAAACTCCAAGCGCTGACCATTAAAGTGCCATTTTTCCCACTGGGATAAAATACCTCCTTTTTTAAAGACAAGAACCTTTTTTTTTCCAAGTTGACTTTCATCTTGTATGAAACACAGTATTGTTCAAGTACAGATATTCTCTTTTGTGACCCGGCAACTGTATCAGATATTAAAACCATATCATCCGCAAAAAGGAGAAGAAATACCTCAATCATATCAGGATGTAACTGAATACCTGGTGTAGTTTCAATTTCTACCGCCAATTCGTTAATAAATATAGAAAATAAGAACGGACTGAGAACGCATCCTTGACGGACGCCAATATCGCAGCTGAATAAATCAGAGTAGGTACCATTAATCCGCACATGTGAATTACCTTCTTGTAAATAGACTGGATGGAGTTTAACATTTTAGGAGACACGCCCCGGCATTTAAGGACACTCCATAGTTTGCTACTGTTAACTAGATCGAAAGCCTTTGAAAAATCAACAAAACACGGCGTAGAATTTTCCTCTTTTCTTAGACAGATACCGTTGAATTATAGACTGCAATATAAAAATGTTGTCCACTGTGAAGTAACCGTGACGGAATCCAGTTTTTGATAAATGTCACTCCAAAGAGTTAATCTATTATTTAATACTGACACGTAAAGTTTACTAAATATGGACAAAATAGTGATGCCTATGTAATTGTTAGGCGTATGAGGATCACCCTTTTTATGTAGTGGTATAATGATACCCACTGACCAGGATTCAGGCCAATGTCCTTTGTCAAATATACAAATGAATAGAATCAACAGGTAGGGCGTTAACAGGTCACAGGAGTTCTTATATAATTCGGCTATCAATTTATCAAACCCTGGTGACTTATTACATTCAAGAGAATTAATAGCTTTGTTTATTTCTTCCTCAGTAATCGGCAAATCTAGCAGTTCTTGGGTCAGGTCATCAAAGGAAGTACCAGTTGTATCGTCATCAACCATATCGTCATCAATGTCAATGTCAATGTCAGTGACAGCTGAAATGATGATACCACTGGGACATTTCAATGTTAGGAGAGCACGATTGTCTGTGGCTAAGTTTCTTCAGATTCAACCAAAACATTTTCGGGTCATTTATATTTTCCATCAAATTATTATAAAGTTTATGGTCATATTGCTGTCTCTCAGAACATACTTATACTTGTTACGAGATTGCAAATAGTTGTCCAATGACACAGGGTCACGCCGCCTTCTAAACAATGTTAATAATCTGCTTCTTACATAGCCATAGTATTCACATTCCCTATCAAACCAAGCCTGTGTATTCATTTCACGCATGTTTCTAAAACGTTTCATAACACTAGAAGCATTGCAAACAACTTGAGTTAAAATAATAACTGCTTTATCAACATCTTTCAGTAACACATCATAAAAAGAGTCTAGGACTGACAGGTTACTTAAAGACAATATATTCTCTCTGGACTGGGTCGCATTGCTGACCTCCCAGACATATCGGTAATCAGGGCAGACGGCCCGTGCAGCACGTGCATTTTCGTCATCGCACGATAACTGCTCACGTGACGATAACACACAAGCTAACGGTAAGTGGGCCGACTCGGTTCTGTTGACAATGTCAAAACTGTGACACATTGAAATCAGTTTTGGCGATGACATTACATAATCAATCACACTAGCTCCATTACCTCCAATGTAAGTAAAGTCGCCAATGTCATAATCACTACCATTTCTGCCATTATACATAAATACGTTGAGAGATGTACAAAGATTTAGAAGTAAACTTCCAGCTTTATTGAGGGTTTTGTCGCACAATGTACGTTTTGTGCAGACAAGATGAGAGGTAGTGTCTGAGAGGTAGTGTCAAGACTACTAATACCTAGTCTTTCAGCTATATCGTTCTTCACTACATCGGTCTCACATGCTGTTCGCGCATTGAAGTCACCGCCCAAGAGCAAATACATATCGCCCTGAGTTTGTAAAATTTCAAGAATGGATTTCATTAATAACGCAATACCGCACTTAAATTGCTTATTTTTATACCAGGTCGAGTCATAAGGATATATACACTACACATATATACACACATGCTAGCAGCACATTTTTATCAGTATCAAAAAGAGATTTATGTAGAGTAATAAAAGCAGCGTTATGGGATAGTACTGATCTTATTATATATTTAGAAAGCCATTTCTTTATTAATACCAAAATTCCACCAGATAGCCTACCATGCCAAGAAATTCTCTCCGCTGGTAAATTAAATTGTACATAGTCAGAGAAATAAAGACTTACGTCTACATCTCGCACCCATGTTTCTGCCAGATTAATAACAGCATATTTCCTTAGAAATGAAATCAGATTTGCATCCACTAATTTGCATACTAGTCCCGAAATGTTCCAAAAAATGAAGTCCACACGAGGGGGGAGTTGCTTCCTTTCCTGGGCCTGGCAACACCCTTATCTTTTTGGTAACTCCCGACTTCTCGATGTCACCGAACGAGTCAGTACTGGATTAGACTAGTTTGCCTTTAAATCAGCATTTACCTGGACACTAGTTGCACGGTTTATAGTTTCCTGCACAATCACAAGCTTTTCATTCTTAAAATATCCTCTTTGATTCTTCGACTTTAGATCTTTTAGTGTTTTCCGCTGTGTTAATGTGAGGTCACTAGCTATACCGTAACCACTATCTTTAAGGGAAGATCGGATTTGATGGCTTTCACTTTTTTATCTGTGGAGTGAAATTTAACGATCACAGGAGGTGGACTGTTTTCTTGAAACGAGTGCGGCTTCATCCGATTGGTAACAACAATATCTTCTTTTAGGAACCACGGATCATCATCAGTGACAGCACTGTTCAACACATTACAAACAGAACCTTTCAGATCATTTGATTCCTCTGTGGGGTCTTTTGTTATTCCAAAGAGTATCACATTATTTTTTCAACTATATTGCTCCTGTCTCTCTACATTTTCCTGTAGGGCGTTCACTTGTTCAGCGAGACGATCTAGAAGAGGTACTGAACTGTTTGCGGAGGATTTCAGTGTATCTTGCCTCTCTGTCAGAGCTTCGATATCCAGCTTTATAGCGTCCTGTTCCTGTTTAATAGTTGCTAAATCTGTATGTAAATATGACAGATTCCTGTTGCCTCTGATTATCTGCTTTTATATTCATCATGTTATTGTTCATTTCGCCTCGTAGTGAACGAAGCTCCTCTAAAAGCTCATTTCTGTTTTCAACGGAACTAACAGAACTCGATTGTTTCGGGCCAGGGTTGAGCTCAACGTCACCACTCAACAAAAAAGTTTAGATATATGTTCTGCAGTTACACTTACATTAACGATGGTTGTTAGAACCAGTGTAGTGAGTATGAGCCGATAGCCGACATCCATCATGCAGGTCCATCTCGCCTGTGGGTTGTACGAACCAACATGGCCGACTTGACGAGCACCTCGTGGTTGACAGATTTTTCCAATTCTCGCTCTCCACAGACTCACGGAGATGCCCATCTTCCTGGACGGCCATTCAATACTCCTTGGCCAACCGGTATGACCACGTCAGGTGTTATTGACGGCTTTCGGTTGACTTAAATCGATTCAAACGAGCGAGCGATACGAAAGGCGACTGACCACTTTCACCGCTATTCTTGTTCTGAATGTACAAGTAACTGGAAGTGCCAAATGCAAACTTCTGATCTGATCCCCTCCTCTTAAACGACTTATTGCAGCAGCACTTTGTCACATCATCAACTTAAATTTAAAAAAACAACACTAAATCAGAGCACCTACTCTTCAGCAACATGATACCCAAACACTATACCTGAAGATTCGTTTTGTTTCACTGCGACTTCCCCTTAAAATACGCCTCGGATGCTAACGCATTCAAACACTGTCCATTACCTTTCATGAGTTCACAACACCTTAGCAGACATTTTCATTTTGTCAATACCATAAAACTCAGAAGATATGTCTTGATGATCACAAATACCTTTCCCCACTTTTTGGACAAGTAGTTTGTATCATACAGGGGGGAAATCTGACTATGAAGGGGAAATTTGACAATATAGCCAGTCTTCCCCGGGGGGAAGATGGCTATACAGCAGGTTTTTCCGGGGGGAAAGATGGCTATATAGTAGAATTTCCGGGGGGAAATATGACTGGGGGAAAATCTACAGTACAGTATGACACCTGTCAAACATACAGAAGGTCTGCTTTCAGGAGGAGAAGTTGCTATTCCACAGTCTTGTTATGTCAGATCTAACCCATGTAATATGACAGCTCAAACCTAGAACAGAGTATCTCACAGCTGGGAAAAAGGTATCATCACATTGGGAGGGGGCCTGGAAGCTGTTACTTTATGCCTTCCTTTAATTCTGCTTTCTATTGTCGATATATTTCTGCCCATTAATAGATGCCAGTTACACAAGTACATAACATTACTTTCAATTCCTCCATGCGACATAGAGATAGGCATAAAGTAGCAGCTTCCAGGACCACCTCCCAATTTGATGATATCCTCTTCCCAGCTGCTGTTAATCCACCCAGCTTCGGGGCGGTAGTTCCCAAATGGCGTCTCTTAGGTAATCCTTCAGATTATTCAATGACCTGTTTTTTTTCAGTACGTGTCCTTATAACGTGTCCCATTGTTTCTGCTACACAGTTCAAGACAGCATTTAGGACACTCCTCCAAGATTTAAGACATTTATCAGGATTGACTTCCAGAAACTTACGTAACCAAATACTAGTAGCTGAAAGGCTGAAACTTAGTTTACTGGATCTTATGATAAACGAAGGGAGGGTAAGGTATGTTGAAAAATCAGAAAGGATATGTGTAATGGAGGTGTTGAACATGAATAATATTTCATTATTGTACGCCCATATTGCCACGATGTAAGAAGAAAATATTCACTTGAATGTTATCAGTGTAAGCATCCAGTACTAGCATTTGTAGTTGTCATGAATTTCAAAAACAACTATGATATTCTTCAGTTATCATTGTTTAGAACATGCAACTGCACATCAGAATAATTTCTTAAATAGCATTGTATATCTAGAGCAAACGCAAGACAATTAATGCTCATGAAGTAAGTCACCTGCAATTAACATAACTTTATATTTTGTATATGTGCCAGCGGCATGAAATACAATAAAATATATGTTTCGAACTCCGTGTTATCATTTGTTGTCAAAATTACTGTCTTAAGTCGCTAATAGAACATGTAACACGTTAACTTTTATGGTGTTTCTATGTCAAGAGTATTAACAGTTATGCTGAAAGAATGACTATGAACAAAGTTCTTTAGATGTCATTTTTCTTCAGCATACACAAAATCGAAACTTTTCCCGAGTCTTGGTTAGAAACACGGATTTTTGGATGATCAAGAAGCCCTATCAGTGATTTGCTCTGTCCTGCCGAAGACACATTTTGGGTATAATAAAAGCATCACAAAAGCTAAAGGCCTATCCGCAAAGTTTTGTATTAATTCGGTTGTATTTACGCAAGCTCTTTTTTAAGAAGTGTCGACAACAGAGATTACAAACTTTCGCTGTACTTTCGAGTGTTTAGAAATATGATCCATTAGATAACACAAGGCTTGAAACAGGACCTAACATGTGTGTGTGAGAACAAACAAAGTGCAGACAAATCTGTTGGGAAGTTACTATCATCATACCATTATCACCTCGTCATCACACCATGAAAAAGATTATTACCGGACCTAATACCTTTTTGTGAAAGCTACTTATGAAAATGCTGATCGTTTGGTAAATGTCAACAACCACATTAGTACTATACGGACGGCTTCTCACGCTCATTAAATGCGTGCATTTCACGGAGCCAATCCATCTCACATGTATACACCCGCTCAAAAGTTAAGCACCACCGGAATTTTATGTCATAGTTGACATGAACATTACTGTTAAGCATCAGT
>JAUELE010246077.1:0-11102 GCA_031471655.1 Diodora aspera | reverse complement strand
GGGCCTCAGTAACCCAATGCTTATCGTACAAGGCGACTAAAATGGGGATCTTTTGCTTTCACTTTCCTTTCTATCGATCACCTTTTATGAACTGTCTTTTCGCTCGATGTGCACCTTGCACATCACGTTGCTTTATGGCTGAGATATTGCCCCTGCAACGTAAAACATCATTTCAACTCAACAACTTAAACTTTAGTGCTGGCAATGGGTGCCTGACATTGAGGGTGCGGGTTCTAATCCCAGACATGACTCAATCGCAAAAAGTAGCAGAACAATAGTTCATCCCACCTCAGTGTGGATGTAAGCTAGTATACTTCAGCTTCACTTCAGTACAGCTGCCTGACACCTTGGTCAATGTCAAGTTGCAGCAGATGTCGTTTTATATCGCATCTTTCAATTAGATTGCTTCTTAGTGTGTCGGCAAGTCAACTTGCAATATGGATCAATAACGTTAATAACAGAGAATTTGATCAAACTTTGAGACAGACATGGGACATGGTATTGTGGATTTTATATAATTACATTGAAATGATTATTTGTTTTTGCTGATCTAGCTTATTCTGTTCTGTTCATGGAATTTTGTTTTAATTTTGAACATTTTGAATGATGCAGGATTTTCTCTATATCCATGTGCATCAACTTCACTTACTTTCATGTTCGGTTGTTAATAATTATGCTTTATTTATTTTGCTTCTAATCAGGTTTGAACCCCGTAAGGCTTCCTGGGAGTGACGTTGTGTTACCTAGATAGAATAGGGCCTCAGTAACCCAATGCTTGTCGTACAAAGCGACTAAAATGGGGATCTTTTGCTTTCTCTTCCTTACTATCTATCCTGTGTTGTCCCTTTTCTTGATGTGCCTGTTGCACATCACATTGCGCTATGGCTGAACAATTGCCCCCTGCAATGTAAAAATCCATTTCACTCACTTACTCACTAATCAGTTTTGAATGTTTTGTTTCTGAAGATTGTATGATAGTATTTCAATGGATGGATAACTGTCAGTCCTCTGTTGGCTGTGAGAGTCAGAGTGTCAACTGGTGGATATCTCACTATAGTTTCATCAGTGCAGTTCATGTTAATAAAGTGAACAAGGATCCAGTTACCCATTAGTTGTGATAGTCATGAAGGTTGTGCCCTTACATTAAGGTCATATAGATAACAACATGGTGGTACAACTTTAAAACTGTATAATAATAACAATAATAATTAAAGTTTTTAATAATAGTCATAATAATAATAATTTGAGTTTTTTTTATTAACATGTGCTTAGTATGTTGGATTCAAGGTCACTTGATTCAGTGGATCCACATTTTGTTTTGTAGACCTTTTCACTTCAAGTCAAAATGTGACCTCAGAATGAGGCAGTACAAGAGTTGTTACAGCTCCTGACAAGGGTGTGAGCTGTAAAACATTTTCAAAACTACTGAAAATATATAAAGAGAATGTATTTAAGAGAGAAATGATTACTCATGAAGCTTCCTTTATTGACCTTGGGATGTTTTCATTGAAAAGAGTACAGTATCTCCCTTAGAGGGAATAGAGTTGCTGAAAATCTCTCCTTGTTCTAAAAGGCAATTTAAAGTGTAATGTATAGCTTTCCCTTGATCTCTGTGAGAGCTGTCTTCCCCTAGTTCATGATGTTGCATGATATCCTGCACTTTTACCCTTCAAGGTTAAACTGCCTTAAATTGCCTGTATTATTCCGGCCACAGACAGGATGAGTTTTCCTACATTATGACACGATAGTGTGATCATTAATCTGTCATACAACAAGATTATATCAATTATTATCGGGCCTATAATACAACATTCGTTTTGAACATGCTGAAAATAACTGTGTCTTAAAGAGTCTTATCATACAGAAATGTGTATGTCTAATGTTTTAAGATATGATATGACATGACCTGATTCTCCTCAGCATCTTGTGTCGTGTCATGAGAACAATTGTAGTGCTGAGACGGACGTAAGAAAGAATGCCGGAGTGCCTTTAAAACTACGATCAATGAATACAAGTAAAGTTTGGTTCTGGGTCAGCTAATCCCTACTAATAAGTTTCCATGTAATCGTTGTGGAAGATTACCTCCCCTGGGAGAGGTCAAGTTAACTTTGTTGTAGGAGGTTGTGATCCTTCCTTCTGATCTGAATTATGATCTGGCAAAGTGTTTTAAGAGTAATTTGGTGTGAGTTGGAACTGAAAGTGAATGTGACCCATCTTTGATGGAGTGTTTTTTATTGAGGATACATAATGAAGTCAATTTTAAAAAGTCTTCAGTGATGTTGGGGATTATTTTCTTCCTTTGATTCTTGGGTAATTGATCGTTTTGAGAAAATTTAATCTGACAGACCAGGCTCTTGGGATGACTTGTTGTCTGGAACTGAGCTTGTGATCTTGGGGCGTTCTTGAAACAAGATCTAAAACATTTTTGCAAGTGGTATTTGGTTTATAAAAATGCTTTAAGTAACATCATTTGTTTGTCATAATGTTTTGGAACAAGGCCCTAAAAAATTGCAGAAGCCATTACCCAGAAGTCAGTTCTTACTCTGTGCTGTAGCAAGAAAATAAGCTTGGCCAATCACTGAAACTGTTGAGCCAAGGTTGAGACGGGGTTACCCACAGTCTTGTCCTATTTGGCAGTATCCTGTGAAACTGTTGCTTAAACCCTAAACAGCAGGCTCCACCTACATTGGTCTTCTTGTTTCAGGTAGCAGTATGGACAGTGTTCTAGGCCGCTTGAGACCGGGAGCCAAACCCAGGAAAAACATCTCCCCAGCTCCCTCCAAAGATGACATCCTCAATGCAATCGACACTTTTGACAAAAATGGTAAGTGGAGTTTTATTTAGTCTACGTACAGAAAATAATTTGTTTCTCGTCACCTGCCTGCCCCTCAAATAGCTGCTGCCCCTTTGATTTTTAGTATTTTTTAAGCACTGTAAAGATCAGGATTTTTTGGTGTTTTTTCTAAAATCCAATTTAGTTTTAGTATGTCAAGCTCACTTTTAAACAAGTCAGCTCTCCTGTTTGTCATGATGTCTAAACTCTAAAGCCATGGTTTAGCTTCAACACAGCAGAAAATGCCTTGCTGAATGACTTATTGTTCAATAAATACCGGTAAATACTTAAATACAAATAAAATGTAAAAATAAAACCCTCCCTCCCCAGTGAAATTACAAAAAAGTCATGAGAAACAAGTTATTTTCTTTAAGTGGCCTTAGTTACTTTTAGAGGGACATTTAGCTCCAGTTTCAAACATGCAAAATGCATTGTTGACAGTGAGTCCCCAGCTGAGCAGTCCTCAGTCCCCTGGGTTCAATTCCCACCTTGGTATCCTACCCTGACATTCAGGTATTATTTGGGTTCGATTTGGAGATGGAAATCCTCGTGTTGATGACCAAAACGTTCTAATTTCACTGAAGTATAAATGGCTCTTTTGTCTCAATGAAAATGTGTTACAGATTGCAACTTCAGAATATTAGGGCTTCAGAAAAAAACAACATCCCTGATCAGATAGGAATTTGTTAGCGATGACATCTGGCTAAATTGAAAGTTTGGATGTCTACCTTGCAATCTCAACAACAGATTTTGATGAAATCTTCATCTTCAAGATAAGGAGCAGCATTGATCAGCATTACAGAGGGGATATTCTGGAACTTTACAGCTGACAATTTTCTCTGTCGCAGCACCTTGGATTTCAATACAAACATCGGCACACTGGCGCAAGATAAGAGAAGGGACAGGTTAACTTAGCCCAGAGTTTCATAGCTACATTTGTCTGGGATAGAGACAAAAATATTTTCACACCCAAATAAATGTTGCAGATACTGTGGCCTGTCCCATATCAGAATGATGTAAGCGGAAATATCACTGATAGATATGATAGCAAAACTATATTAAAACTAAGTTCTGCAATGATAATTCTCTCTGTTCACTATATTTCCCATGGTTCTTCTGGCACCAGTGATGCTTAAGAACACGGAGGCATTACTAGAGAATGTTTCACAGCCTTGAACCCCAAATTATAATATGACTTAAAAACTGCTGAACGTTGGAAAAAGAATGAAACACACATAAAACACCCCGCCGAATATTGATGAAAAAGGGCATAAAAGAGCTTGCCATGAAAAATCACGTACAATATTTGTCAATTTCTATTTTTGAAAATTCAAAAGAATTATTAACACCTCATCTGGAAATGTGAAATGTGCTTGAAGGAATAAACCTGCAAAGCTTGGCTTTATGGCGGCGTCTGGTTCTTGAATTATGGGTTCAAACATGACAGGTCATCTCAGACGCAATATGCATGGCTTTGATCTCGTCTCCAGCTATCTAATCAATGATCTTCCCTCTTCTGCAAGAAGTTCTCCTCACAGCACGAATCCGTATATAATTCACAGTTGAGTAATAGTGGTGATGGCCCCAATTATTTATTTGTCACATCACAAGCATTTATTTTCATGTTAATTTGAAACTGATGTATTTGGACTTTGTCAGTGGAGACTGTTTACAAAGCCTATAGCAGAGAACATGGTGGAGTGGTTATCATGTGTTGGCCAACTAGTAAGCCAGACTTGGCACCTATAGGTTTGAACCTCCCTTTCATCCAAGAGGTAGAATCCTGACATTGACGTGTATAGAACACCGTGGTGATATGGGTGAAAGATTGATGAAAGTTACGTAAAGATATAAACTGCTCACTCATTTCACCCACTAATTCAGTCATTTGTTTCCCGACACCCACTCATTTACCCATTTACCAACCCATCCAGTCATGTGCACAGTAACGCACGTGCATGCACCCATCCTCCGAAAGTCACTCATCCCTTTCCCTCAGTCCCTGTCTCACTTCCTGTCTCTCACTCACTCCCTCCCCACCTCACTGACTCATTCACTCACAAGCTAACTCACACACTGACTCCTTGACTCACTCACTTTGCTTGTCTTTCCAGGTACTGGATCTGAGGATAACAATAACTTCGTCCGGAAGGGGAGTCGTGATAGCACTGAGGAGAGGATAGATGTAGATGCTATAGATTCTCCCAGTGCCAGTTATTCACACTCATACAGGTAAACATCTGACACTGACACTGTACACCTGTCAGGTACATCACAATGAACTTGTACATTCAGTATGTGTTGTCGGTGGTCCAAAATAGTGCTAGCCCAGTTATCAATCTCACATCTGCTCTCATTTGTACAGATAAAACTCCTCACTGCATACCCGTCGGGTGTATCGTAATTTGCATTCAGCTCATATTGCCAGGTGGTCCAAACAATGCTAGCCCAGTTATCAATCACACATTTACTCTTGCTCATACAGGTAAACATTCTCACTGCACACTTGTCAGGTGTATGATTATTAACATTCAATGTTGACCGAGGTATTTATAAGCCTTGACAGTTCTGGGTTCTAATGCAAAAGAGAAATGGACCCAACGTTATGGTTATATAGCAAAACATTTCTGAAAACCATGTTAAGTCACTTTCTTATGCGGGGCGAGGGATGGCGCAGTGTTTAGAGCATCGGCCTACCAATCTGCCAGCCTTTGTGGTTGTGGTTTGAGTACCGCCCGGGTACCTTGCTTTCAGCCCGGAGAGACAGAAGCCCTGACACAACCTCGATGCTGTTGAAACCATGATGATATGGCTAAAAAATTGCTGAAAACCATGTACAACCTCAAACACTCACTTGCTCACTTATGTCATGTATTTATACTAACTACTGGGCTCGGATTTTCTTATTATTTTCTGTCTCTATTTTCATGCTTTAAATTTTAAGTAAATTCTGTAGCATAAAATGTAATTTAGTTAGCCTGAAAATATTTATACATGTGTTTCTACTTTTCAAATTACAGATTTCAGATTACAGGGGATTTTATATTTTCTATGTCTTTGCTGCAAAGATTTGCTGAGCAGATCTGGAAACTTCCTTTATTTGCATTTTTGGAGAAGCTCACATACAGTTTGAAATGTGTTTCATAACGCCTGCCATCACTGTTCGGTGGTATGTCACTCTGTAAGCAACACTGCAAGTGATAGCTTCGATGGGTGATTGATAAGTTCATGGCTTATGTTAGAAGGAGATGTGTTATACAGCTGTCGTTACATGCACATGCAGTTCAACTAACTCTTTGAGTGATTAAGCAGAAAGTTTGAAGTAAATGAGTTTGTGGTATTTTTATTTCACATACATGTAATTGAAAATTGCAAGTCAGCAAGAAAACATTGAATTGGTCCATGTATGCAGCTTTAAAAATACATATCAATGAATCAACGTTAGCTGCAGCTTCTTAGCGGTCCTCGTTTCAGGTATATAGAGGCTCCTGTGGAGAAAGACTGGATGTGGACGGTTATTAGGGAAGGGGCCAAGTATAGGTAGGGCCGGGTCCCTCTCGCTGATGTACCTGCGTGATTCTCACTCGTTATATATTCACCCTACACCTTCAATCATATCCATGTTTCTTTGTTATGTGGGACTTCTAGTGAGTGACAAAACTTTTAGATATTTGGATAAGCGGAAAAAGTCACTGTGATGGGAATTAATTATGATACGTTCTTACAGTGCAACTGGTCGATTTCTACTTGGTGACGTTCAGCAATTTGATTGGTTGATTCCTTTCAATTCGCAGATCCAAACATGACGTGTTCTATTTTGATCGGTGAGTCGAAAGGAATCAACCAAACAAATTGCAGTGTCACGAAGTTGAGACCAACTAATCACGTAGTGAGAACGCACCTTTGCACTAAAACCTGATGAAAGTGGTGTCATGAAATATGTTGGAAAATAAAAGTATGTGGTACAGTTCAGCTGTGACTGTCAGAATGACACTGGTATATGGATGTGGCAAAATGATATCTGTACAAACCTATCGCTTCATTCCAATCAATACTGCATACATATACAACCACTTGTCCATCCGTCCGTCCATGTATCCATCCAAAACTGCAACATCATTGCACCCAATGCTTCATTCAGAACAACCAATTTCCATGCATACATTCTTGTATTCAAGCCTGCTGTGTTATACACTGAATACTGCGTACACACAACAGTTTTTTCATCTGTCCATCCATCCATCCATCCATCCACGCCTGCTTCATTAATACACCGAATACTGCACAGACACAACCATTTTTCCATCTGTCCATCCCTCCATCCCTCCAGCCAACCCTGCTACTTTATACACTGAACACTGCCTATACACATCCATTTATATCTATCCATCCACGCTTGCTACATCAGTACACTGAACACTGCATACACATCCATCCATCCATCCATCCAAGCTTGCTATATTTTATAGCAGATTTTGGAGCAGATTTTCCGAACACTGTAAAAACAGAGTTAGATGTGTCACTACTATTGTACAGTGGTGCTTAAATGCACATGATCAAACGTCAAGTTTTCAAAATTGCTAATTCTTGATTTTTTTGCAAGTTTATTTTGTATTAGACTGATAGTTACTTTCTTGGGATGAACCATCCTATGATTTAGCAGTCCATCCCCAAATTTGCTGGTGGAAATGCTATACATGCAGATGAACAAATCAATACTGTATTGCTGTGTGAACACTGGCTGGGTTGTGTGTACTGTGTGACATGTATTTGTGATGTGTCATCTGGGGCTATGGTTGAGTTAATTTGCATGCAGTTTGTTTTCATCTGCTATATGTGATAGGATGAAGTCATGCAATAGAACAATTAGTTCTGGAATATGCATGGTTAGATCATTGACAGGCCTCACACAAGAAATTATCAACTGGAATCTTATTTGGAAGGTACAGGATAGTATGAGGTGGTCTGATCCAGCTTTAGGGTCATCTGATTTTTGCAGTTTTGCGAATCAGTTGGAGCCCAGACATCAAAGTGATTTAGCTGAAATATTTCTGAACCCCATGATGTAAAATATGTATGAAGACACTTAATTTGGCTTAAGGGGTCAAGATGCAGTGGAGGGCGCGGGGTTGGCGCAGTGGTTACTACACTGGACTCGCAATCAAGAGGTTCCGAGTTTGAATCCCGCCCGGGTCACTGTCGTGTTGCCTGGTGATAGGAGCCCTCTGGAACCACCATGACGATATGGTTGAAAAATTACCGAAAGTCACGTTAATCCAGAGTCACTCACTCAAGATGCAGTGGTAAGCCTTTTAGGCCAGTAATCTGCCAGACTTCGCGACTGTGGTTTCAAATCTTTCTTGGTGGGACACTTCTCGTACAGCCCAAAGACGGAGTCTTGATGCCGAATTGATGTCGGTGCATCCTGCCGGTATTCAGCATAATTCTTATGTTACTCAATCACTCCATAATTGACCTTTTCTAGGCCTCTCAATTGATGCAACCATTCATCTGCTATTCTGGCGTGAGATGGCGCAGTGGTTAGAGTGTCAGCCCTGTGATCTGCCAGCCTTAGCAGTCATGGTTCGAGGCCAAACCCGGGTACCTCTCTATCAAGTCGGAGATTGGACCCTTCACAGTGTCGTTGGTGACATCGTGGTGATGTGGCTGAAGGGTTGTCAGACACCACATAATATCCAAAATCACTCACTTGTCTGCTATTCTGGGAATCAATGAGGTATATCAAGTAAGACTGCACTGTATATATGCAGGTTCATTGAGTGGGTAGAAAACACAATATGTGTTCCAGAGAGAAGCCAGTGGGCCTAAAACGTTTAGTGACAATGGTGTCTTTTGTTTCCAGTGCTGAATGGGAGAGACTGTTTAATACACCCAGCTATGTCGGCAAGTTGCAGAAACACGGAATTGATGGCCGTCTCCGGAGCAGTAGATTCCGAAGTGTTGTCTGGAAGGTAGGTTACAACTGGCTAGAAGTTGTGCAGAGGTAATTGTACAGGTCATGGTTTCCAATGTCCCTAATCCACAAGCTCTGGGAATCCACTGATGTCATCAGATGATTTTTATGTGTACTCATGTTTCAAGGATTTTGCACTTTAACTTGGAGAGAAATAGGAGATAGTACTAGTGTAACCTTGTGCTTGGTTCAGAAGGTGACAAGATAACGACATGATGCCTTTACTTAACTACATAAAGGAAGGATGATACTGTTCCTTCGAGGGGCGTGGGATGATGCAATGGTTAGCGCATTGGCCCAGCAATCTACCAGCTTTGGCGGTTGTGGCTCGAGTCCCGCCCGGCTCGCTCTTGCAGTCTGGAGAGACAGAAGCCCTGACGTGATGTTGGTGAGACCATGGTGATGTGGCTGAAAGATGGCCGAAAACCATGTAAAACCCCAAATCACTCACAAAATCACTGTTCTTTAGCTAAAAAATGATTGAAATTGGATCTGTTATCAAGATAATGCAAGGGCCATAATGCATCATGATGTGCAAGCTACACACTGATAGAGAATTAGATAGAAACAAAATGAAAGCAAATGATTCCCATTGTTATAGGGCATAAACACATTTCTACACTGGACTGTTGTCTGTCTTCTCACAAGCAGCAAAATAGAAGTGTTAAGAAGTGTTACTGGTTATCACTTACTCCATTCTGCAGTTTGTGTGTTCATCTATTTCAGATCTACCTGGAGGTGTTACCTGAGGACCAAGATCAGTGGCTAATTAAGTGTCAGGAGTGGAGAAACAAATACGAAGTCCTGAAGCACCAGGTGAACATACTTATAGTCACAACCTCTGTTTTTCAATTGCATTTGTTGAGCTTGTAAGCAGTGACCAGTCTTTTTCTGGGAAACAATAGCTCTGTGTTGTTATGCAAGGACCCCATGAGGTTCCCGGGGGGTGTTGCTCTAACACCAGAAAGAATAGGACCCCAGTATCCTCATGCTTGCTGTAAGAGCCATCTAAAACGAGGATCTTTTGCTTTCTCTTTCTTACTATTGATCCTGTGTTGTTCCTTACCCTGATGTGCCTCTTGTACATCACATGGGCTATGGCTGAAATATTACCCCATGCAATGTAAAAATCCATTTCACTTACTCTTTCCTTTATGTGGAAGTGCTTTCTGCGCTTTTATTGATGCCAACAGATAGCACAGTGGATAGTGTCTCAAAATCTGTTAGTATATTTACTGAGACAGTTGTTTCTTGGTATTTCAGATTTGGAAATTCTAAATGGGTTGAACTGGACCACACACTTGGACAAGGTGTTCAAAGAGAATTATGACAAAGATCCTGAAATTCTATGGCAGTACTTTGGGAGTCAGGCAGGCTTTATGAGATCACTACCAGGTATGTATACATTACACAATGATTTGTATGTACAGTAAAATTTCGAAAAATCGAACTAAAAAAATAATTAATTTTTGATGTGTTCCAATTTTTGAAAATTAATGATCTTTGATAAAGTTAGGATTCAAAATTTTGGAAATTGCTACCAAAAAGTAAGGAAACATTTCAAAATTTGGGAATCTGCTGAAGGTAACAATCCAATTTTTTTATAATTTTTAGAAGTTCGAAAAGTTTGTCAATAAAAGACGACAAAAATGAGAATCTTTTGCCTCAACAGTTCATTTCCTAGAGGGCATAGTGGTTAATGCGTTGACCCAGCAATCTGCCAGCCTTGGTGGTTGTGGTTCGAGTCCCGCCCGAGCGTCTCTCTTTCAGTCGGAGAGACAGGAACCTAGACACCAACGTGATGTTGGTGATGTGGCTGAAAGATTGCTGAAAGCCATGTAAAACTCAAAATCACTCATTCACTCACTCACTCAATCTCAGCTGGTGGTAGTACATATGTCATGATTCTGGGCATGTTCCAAAACCAGGGCATAATGACTTTGCCAATATCCGTCATATACCGTGGATGTATTCTTGTTCACCATGGTCGTTTTGTGTGTATGGAAAGTTCGAATCTGCTAAATATAGACAACCAATGAAATCTCGCATTCACTGCATGAGAAGTAACTCTTGATAAATTTAAACACGTAACGTCTTTACTTTGCCAAGTGTTCTAGAGACGCGCCACAATGTGACATGATTGGACGCCAGCTTTTGCTATAGAAGCTTCACTGGTTGGTCCAATCGGTCGCCTCGAAACGATCGTCTTGAATAGGAGTGGGTCCAGGGATTCGTCGCCGATATAGCCACCCTTCGAGAGGCAAAAAGCGACATAAAATAAGCTGACTTTTAAGT
>JAUELE010246066.1:0-11102 GCA_031471655.1 Diodora aspera | reverse complement strand
CACTTCCCTTAGTTTATAAATTCATTGCAGGTAGTATTTGTCATGTATTATTATGCGACTCGCCGATCGCAAGCCTTCACATACAAACTTCAGCAATTTCTCATTGCCCAAACCCTACCCCAACCACCTCACAGGACTCCTGCTGCACCAGACCATTCCATTACATAGATAATCTTCAACGTTGGGTTTTTGTTGACAGTCATTTGGTGTCACTACCCTCTGATGGTGTCACCTGGTACCGTCTGACCTCCACCAGCCCCACCCCCACAACCATACCGCCCTAGTAACGCCCGACTGCATCTTATGTACCATAGTATTACATATTGCAATTATGAGACGTGTATTATGTTGTTAAATCTGACAATTGGGATTTCAGTGTTCTCTATATATTGTAATATTCACGAAAACCACAATTTCTTCAACGTTGCACATATGCAGGATATCGTTATCAAGTTAAATGTCTCAAAACGTGGTGCTTGTTTTCCCCTCAAATTTCATTTGTTATTGCACACATATTGTAATTGTATGACGTTCAGGGAAGCACAAAATTGACTGAAACGTCTCATACTCCTATTCTTGTATCGTGGCCTGAAATTTGTTTTACAGAGGCTGCATTTGTGTTCAGCAAGTTATTGCTTTATTATTTAAAGTGATTTCTTGTGCCAGATTGCAATATTCGGCTCTCATGATAATACATGTATGTAAAATAATGTTGCAATAAAACAAGTCATTGAATTAATTGTTCCGGATCTTTTTGTATAAACTTATAAATGTTTACGCTAATCTCCAAAATGTTTCAAGTTGTTCAGATTAAAACGAATATTTCGATCTACATGTGGCTGCCTATCTTCAAATCTGATCCAGATGTTTTCGCTGATCACAAACTCCAGTTCTAATGTTGATGCTAATCTTCTACTCTGACTTAGAATGTTGCAATGATCTCGAAGTGTGTCAAAATGTTTATGATGATCTCAAATCTTCAAATTCAGGATATATGTGACTCCGCCAACGGTTCGTCATATACCCTGGAATCACTCCTACTCACGACGATCGTCTCGAGGCGGGCATTTTGACCAATCGGTGAAGCTTTCATAGCAAAAGTTTGCGTTCAATCATGTGGCATGTCTCTTATAACATTCGACGAATTACAGAACGTTATGAGGTTTTAATTTATCAAGAGTTACTTTTCATGCAGTGAATGTGACATTTCATTGGTTGTCTATATTTAGCAGATTTGAACTTTCCATACACTAAAAACAACTATGGTGAATAGGAGTAATTCCAGGGTACATGACAGTCCGTTGGTGGAGTCATATATGCCCTCAATTTTGAAGATTCTCTATGCCTCGACATATCTCAAACCCAGTAACCAAGGCAGAACTTGAACCACAGACACGACAGATACAGATTACTGGACCAACGTGCCAACCAAACAATATCCTGGGCGATGTTTTCTTTACCAAGCTAAAATGTTCGAAGGCAGACATATCTCAAAAGTGTAACTTGACTGGCCAGTTTGGAATGAAAAGTTAATTTGGTGTGAGAGAAGCCAGCAAGATCTGTTTGGCATTCCGAGGCCTCAACACCATAGATAGGAGGTGACAGCAGATCGATACTAACTCTATAAATTCCTTCTGATAACAGCATCACCAAATGAATTCCCGATTAGAATGAGAAACTGCTTGTTTAAACCAGCCCCTCTCGCCGTTATTGAATTAAAACCAGCTAAGATTTATCCCACAATTTTTCCCCCTTTTTTTCTGTTTCTGACAAAGTGACAAGTAATCAATAGACAATATCCAAAAGCTAATAAAGATGATGAAGAAATTCAATCCGCTATTCCGCCTAGACAGGTGGGATGTATCCCGGATACTTAATCTTTGCACTAAAGAGACACCAATACTTAATTTCAGTTTAAGATCTTTTAAAACTCATCAGCTTTTGTGACACAAACCGCATCAGATTACAAAAGATTTGATTAATTCAACACTGCAAATCATCCAGAAGCTTAAATGGAAATGAATGGGAATACCAACATCCTTAAATCTTTCTCCATAAAAAGTTAAAATTCTAAATAATGGCACTTGTGCAAGGTTAACGTGTAAAACTTTGAACAAAAGTGACAGATGGTTGTGAATCTTGTTTCAACGTTGAGTTTAGTTCCTGTGTGTTGTTCAAGGCTCTCGTTCATCACATAAAATCTTTCTGTTCATAATCTTGAAACGTTTCGCTCTATAACACATCATATCTAGCCATAGCACATAATCTTGAAACGTTTCGCTCTATAACACATCATATCTAGCCATAGCACATAATCTTTTGTGTTCAAATTACGGAGGCCTTCCAACAGCATCCCAACATCTGTCTCTTCACTATACGGAGTGAGCAATTTTGGATTCAATATGGTTTTTTAGTCACTATGGAAAATGAGAGATTCATTTCCTTTGGAAACAAAAGTCAGTCAACCACTACACAGCCAAGGTGGGCTTCAAACCTGCTACAAACTAGGACAAGATAACTCCCTCCCATACTCCTTACACTCACAATCACCGGCATGGAAGTATAAGAACATCATCCTTGTAGACACATATAAATCAACAACACACTGAAAGCTTTATGTGAGGTTAAGATGAATTAATCCCTAACCTTGTAGCCATAACACATCTATTCAAGATACTTAGAGAAGTGAAAGCAACTGATACCAACTGCAGTCGTCATTACTAAACTGAGTTGTAGTTTTACACTGCATGGGCAGTTTTTCTTTAACAAGACTGTCGGTGAAGCATCTCCTGAATTTGAATTCTAGTGTTGAGGGCTTAACAGCTTCTCTGTATTAGCAATGGAACCCTATTTTCATATCACTTTCCTGAAGACTCGCTGGGTACAGAGCCAAGTACATACGTAAATTCAATGTATTATCCTGCTTATCAGTGTTTGCTGTAAATATGACAGATGTCTTTCTAGCTAAAACTCCAAAATCTTGTGGGTAGCTTTCTCCAATGCTAGACCAAAGTTTCTGCCAACTTCTAGTGACATGTATTCCTGTCTGGTCTTAGGATCGATCTGGTGTAAAAGGAAACGGCGCGGTAATTACAAGTTGGGCAGTCGAAGATGCAGTGGGCAATAACTGGGATATTAGCAGTCTTACATCAGCCTGCTTAGTACCATCACAAGGTGATAGTCTTGATGTGGACAGGCACGAGATGAGGCTAGTGCATAAACAGCTGTAAATTAGTCCGTACTAAATACGCACTGTCAAACTTGTGAGAGAGCGTGACATTCTCGAGATGCGACTGCAAGCTTTACGAGACAATACTGCTGATAATTAACCTGAACAGCAATCAAATAACAGAGACATTTCCAAATTTACTCTCTTTGTTACAAATGTCAGCACCATTAAGGTAAATGAAGCATTACTGTTAACCAGGTAACTTAGCAACAGCTTCCAAAATGTTCAGTTTGAATGTTGAAATGTACGCCTCACTTGGCACTGCTCTTAGTGTTACGGAAACACCATAGGTGAATGTGGGCAACTGAAATTACTGGAATTAGCATGGTATTCAGCAATCTTTCAGTAATATCCCTGTGAAACTGATTGTTTGTTGAACAGAAGGCAGCTGAAGATGAGTTGCTTTGAGCAGAACAAAAACACAGATATTATGCCCGACAGATTACAATTTAATGTGACACTTGACTACACTGTTTGAATCTTTGAAATCTATTTTATTTCTTTCTTGTTATACATTTTTAAGCAAATATAAACATGCTGAAGTGAGCCTTGTGTCTCCTCAGCTGAATTTCAGCCTATAATAAGCTATCTATAGACCTGTAATTATTATAGACTCGCCAAGTCTTGTAAAGGTGTCTCACAGACTCTATCAGATAGACTTACTGCAACAGCAGCATGGTACAACTCTAACCCATCACCATGCTGGACGGCAATAAAACAACGCAGCATATATTTTTATTCCTTCATAAAGTAAGCATCTTGGAGTAAACCACCTGCTCATCAAAATTTGTAACATTAACCCTTAACCTGCTCGAGCAGAGATTTTCCGGGCTGCCGGTAACTAACTTTGACAAGATGGCTGGCGGCTCCCGGAATTTCTCCACTGTAAGAGAAATCGGTAGATAGAACACTTGTCTGTATCCAAGCGAGAAATTCCGTGCGCCGCCAGTCAGCTTGTATATCAATTGATACCAAAGTGGAGAATTTCTGTGCGCCGCCACTAGATATGGTGTTTTAATTAGTCCCCGCCCACCCATTCAGAATAGCCGCCAGCCAGCTCGTTAAGCCTAAAACAATAGCCGCAGGTTAAGGGTTAATATTAAAATAACATCTGTTGTTTTGTCTACCTATGTTACAGACAAGTCAGAACATGGGTGACAAGAAGCTTTCTTTAATTTATCATTACTTCTGCTAAATCAATCCAAACTACTTGGGGGTAACTGGAGCGTGAGGAGGGGGAGGGGAGAATAAGGTGCTTGTAGCTGCTGATCAACTCTCATAGACACAGAAAACTGAACAGGACAATGCCATAAACTTACCATAATAGCCATCCAGTTCATCTGAACACACTTGGCGATGGACTCGAGGGGAACCAGGTGTTGATGAAGGATCTGAAGTGGGCTATGTCTGCTGGACACTGGACACGGCGCCTTCCTCTCCAGGAACGAGTGACCAATCTGTACCATATTTGTTCCAGCGTTGAAATACCGGGAACCGTGGTAAACAGCTTGGTCACCAGATGCCGGAAAATGTTCCTCGTACAGTCTCATTACCTAGCACCAGAAAATAGACTGTATGAGTGACAGATTTGAGGTGTTTAACATAGCTTTAAGCAATCTTTTAGCTATATCACTAGTTTCCACTATAGGGTCAGATCTCTAATCTAAAAGAGAAGTATGTGTGCAGGATTTCAATTCATTACTGCCACATGGGACTGGGCTGACACAATTGGGCAAACCTCAGCAAACCCAACTTGATCTGAACCCATGATGCGAATCAGGGTTATGCTGTAATGAAGTGGTGAGTGCTGCAATGATGTCCTAATCACTGTACCATCCCCCTGTGCTATGACTACGCTTTTTTTCCATGAGTGCTGCAAGGATGTCCTAATCACTGTACCATCCCCCTGTGCTATGACTATGGTTTTCCCATGAGTACTGCAAGGATGTCCTAATCACTGTACCATCCCCCTGTGCTATGACTACGGTTTTCCCATAGTTTGAAATCTAAATAGAACAGTACCCTGAATGTACATTATGTCAAGCTACATTCTTCTTTTCTTAATTTGGCTTCATCAAGAAAAAGCTATAGTTGCACTGTTAGGAAAGTCCTCAACACAGAAAACATGAAGGCTAAACCAGATTTTATGTCTGCTTCTATCAGTTGAAAAGGTCTTGTTAACTTTACTTGGGTCTGCAGACATCATAAATGAATTTTAAGCACAATTGTGAATTTTATTTAACACATTTGGCACCATTACTGTTTCAGTCTTCACAAATCAAAGATACACTACCTCAATAGGCATAAAGTAGTGTTCAGTACCTGTAAGCAGTAAACTATCTTCTTACTTCTGGATTGTTTCTTACAGTGAACACAAATTCTCTGTTCCATTCTTTATTCTTCAAAACAAATGTGGTAAATTATCAAAATAATATTAATATTTCAGAATGTGAATATCTACCTTTTGTTTGTCTGCAACTGTTCGCATTCGATCTGAGTACACGAGTCTGACATACTCTCCAGGGTTGAAGTTATCCGACATCTGATTGGCTAACAGGAGATCACACCAACGGAACAGATCACGAAGGTTGAACTCCCACGGACCTCCCCTGTGTCCCCAAGACTTCTGCACCACAGTTAACTGGTACACCTGCAAGAAAGAAACAGAGATCACCAATTAACACTGTCAAAAACAATTTGAAATTTTATTTGACTTTAAGTTTTCAAACTTGTTAAAATGAGATGTATACCTACCTTCATATTGAAGTCAACCATCCTTGATACTGTTTCTTCGGGTAAATCCGGATACATGGAGGTGGCTATGAACAACAGGTCTCCTCGTGAGAGAGGTTCTACATAGACCTGTTAAGACAAAACATTATGCTAATGCTTCTGAAGCTGAAAGGAGTCAGTGATCTTTGATTTACAGGGAATTTAGCAATCTTTTAACAATACCATCAAAGCATGACCTGCATCAAGCTGTCAGGAATCAATCTCCAGTCGGCAAGAGAAGCATCCAGGTGGGATTTAGACTCAGAATGGTAAAATTTGGCAAATTACTTGACCAATACAAGTCTCACCACAACGACACTCTTTCAGCAATTAGGCAAGATGTTAAGAAACTACAGTGAGATGTGCTGCCACAACTGCCAGGAACACCAACCCTGGTTGTATGTCCTCATCCCTACCTACCTCAAGCTTATAAATGTACACAAATGTAATAGGAACTAGCATTGAAAGCCTTCATTAAAGATTATTTGTGACTGCATTTTCAGTGAAAACAGATTCATGTGATATATGCATGCATGTAAAATGAATATCCCCACTTCCTTTTATAGATTTCCTCCTGAAACCTACCTGAGTGAATCTGTTGAGGAAGGACCGAGGCAGCCCCTTGCGTCCCCCGCCTTGACTTAGAGGATTCTGACATGCAAACAATCGAGTTTTCCCCTGCTGAATGTGGAAGGTTCTGGCAAGTTCAGGGATGAACACTTCAGCCCGATGATCTAGACATGCATTCAGCCCCTCCAGTACTGACTGTGAGGCAAGGTTCAGCTGAAACAAACAGAATGTCAATTTAAAATTACTAGAAAAAGTGGGAAACAAAAATACTTAGATTTTCTTTCACAAACCTTGCGCATTAATACACCTGTTTTTCAAAACAATGTCCACCAAAGTGCAATTCAGTTACATACATTTAAATTGAGTGATCTGCGGTTTTATGTGGTTTTCGGCAATCTCTCAGCCACATCACCACAGACTCACAAACATCATGTTGGTGTCGGGGCTCCTGTCTCTCCCGGCTGAAAGACAGATGCCTGGGCAGGGCAAAACCGCCAAGGCTGGCAGATTGATGGACCGACTGCATCATCCCCTGCCCCACATACATTTAAATCATTACAGATGTTGTACACACCACCAACAAGCACTACCCTGGTCTCTGTAACATTACCTCAGAGAATGGTAATGCAAACATTGAAAACACCTTATGTATACAGTAACGTAAGAAAGCTCACTTCATCAAGGACAACCCAGTGTCCCGCCTTGAGCGCCTGGAGTAGCGGACCATCTCGCCAAGAAAACCTGCCTCCTTCAGCGCCCTCTACTGGCAGATCAGCACCGAATAGGTCCGATATATCCTACAACACAAATACAAGGAAACTGATCATAAATATATGATTGAAACTGACTTGACATCTCATTAAAACTGATACGTGTTCACTTAAGTATATTTACTAAATGTATTTTAAAATGTTGTTGTGAACACACTATTTTGTATTAAAACTGCCAACAGCCATTTGTTCAGTTACACTATCCAAATGTCAGGGCTCCATTATTGAGAAGAATGAAAGCATGGAATTCAAACTCATGATTTCAAAGGAGCACTCTCAATTGTCCAACCAGTGAGTGGGCTGTCCATACAAATCTGTGAGAAAAAGATTGACATACCGTTTGTTCGGAGAGATTGATGCGCACCAGATCTCTGCCTGCAGATCGTGCTAGTGCTGTCACTAGACTTGTTTTCCCAACCCCGGGTGAACCTTCCAGAAGCAAGGGTCGAGGCAGCTGCAATGCTCGAAGGATTCGTTGGGCATTCAGGCAAGTGGTCGGAGCCTGAAGAGCATACTTGGAACCAGACTTGATGTCAGCATCACCTGAAGACAAAACAGACATTCAAGTATCACCCACATAGACAACTCAAGTCATGGGATAACTCACTCAGTTGAACACATCCTAGGTCATAGGTTCAAATCTCAGTGGAGGTGGCTGGGCATATTCTATACAGTAGCCCATCTTGATACATGAAGATCTGGTGCACTGTCTGCTCACCCAGCTGTTAGCAGGTTTCACTGCATCAAATCATCCATCTCTCCACTGGTGGTGGCTAGGCATACTCTAAATAGTAGCCCATCTTGCTACATACAGATCTGGTGCACTCTCTGCTCACCCAGCTGTTAGCAGGTTTCACTGCATCAAATCATCCAACTCTCCACTGGTGATGTAGGCTTCCCTCCTGCAGTGAACTAACCTTGTCTGAGTTCAGCAGTTCTGGAAAGGGCAGGTAAAATATACACAATAGATGGGCAAGTAGCCTGTAATTTCAAAGCTCACAGTATTACCAAAGTATGTAACATAACTCGATCATAGTTTGTGAACACTTTGATATAGATGATCTTACCTCTGGGAATGGAGAATGGCGGGATGGAAAAAGAATCTTCAGAGAAAGAAATCTTCATACTGTCCAAAGTTTTCTCCCCCAAGGACAGGAGCAAATCCTCCAGCAGATAATCATGGTCACCATTCATAGAGTTGATCTGATCCAGCAAGAACTTTATACAGGTAGACCGTGCTGCTTCCACATCAAACTCAGATCTTGTGTTACCTGTGAATGGAAATATGATACAGTACAACAAGAACTTCAAATGTAAGCTGACTAGAAGCACAACAAAGTTCAATTCAAGCTATGGTTTGTGGACTAATTCGTTACCATGGCAACTCATTCCCCACAATGCCCCAGTTAAATCAAGTTTGCACCAAAAACTGGTAGAAAGTTACCTGCTCCCAAAGCATCCAAGAACACCAAACAGGCTCCGTGAACATAGGCCACAGGGGGATCAAGACCTGGATCACTGGTATCCATGGAAACATATCCATCATCATGTCGGGCACAGGTGTTGATAAAATGAACCCAGGTGAGAATGTCACGAATACTCACAGTACACCTGAAGATAGAGATGTTTAATTATACTGGCTGTACTTTACGATAAAATCTGTAACTATAATTATGAAAGTTGGTCTGAGCTTGGCAATCTTTCAGCCATATACTCACTGATGCCACATGAATGCAGAAAGAAAGCCTGCATCACAAGTGAGAAGCTGGATTATTTTGATCCAGTGAAATCTGGAAGCTACGGCTGGAACTGATGAACCACTGGTAATACCACAATGTAGCAGCACACCATATGATCACTGCATGTAGAAATACCGACTACTGCAGAGAAACATGCCAAGCACCCTCGTGGGAATCAAACCTAGGACTCTTAGGCCAGAGCGCAGACACTCAACCGACTGAGCTACCCCACTGGCCTCTATAATCATAAAGAGGTCTTAAAGAAGTGTGTACTGACTTAACAGTTAACAAATTGACCTGCACATGGTTTCTATTTGATAAAGCTAAATCACAGCAGTTGCCCCTTTGTCAAACACTTCTTCGGGTATACAGTCAAATGGTTTAAAAAAAATTGAAATGCCAGAAGCGTCCTGAGACACATACCTTTTTCCAATGTCATTGTTTGAAAACCAAACAATGAAATCCAAGATGGCTGCTCCAAAGCCTGATGTTCCATCTTGCTGATTTCCCAGATGGATACCATCTTGAATATTGTGTTCAATAATATCTTCCAAGTCCGATCTCTCACTCATCTGAGGGCACCAAATCTCAGTGAAGCGGTTCCGCAGTGCAGGAGAAAGCTGGTAGAAAAAAGTATAAACAAGCTTATGAAACTTTTGCACAAAATTATCTTCATTATCAAAAAAATAGTCTTGATATACTTGAAAACTTATACTTGTAAGAGAGGTTACCATTCAATTACCACAAAATATAACAAGTCCCTTTTTCATTTCATCTTTTCTTCTATACATTCCACATGCAAACCCGTATAATAGAGAAACTCATATTCTTCAACCATTTTCTGCATCACTAAATTTAAATAGAGTTCACTGAATTGGGCACAACTGTAAACAGATAAACACGTCAAATTAAATTAAAAGTGGCAGAAGCATTTTCTGTAAAGTCTTCCATTTTGTTGTTCACAAAAGTAAAAACTAAAGAGTCCTCCTTACTTCTGAAGGAAAGGATAGATGGGAATCCAGTACTGGTAATTATTTATATTGTCTTAAATGACAAATATTCCAGCCAAAGTTTCAGAAATATAATCAAACCTCTTTCTTGCCAAAGTCTCCTCCAGGATTCATGGTGGCTACCACCTGAAATCCGGCCGCTGCTCTCACAGTCTCGATCTCGTTCTGGCCCCCGTCTCCACCTCCCTTCTCCGCCAACAGCAGAGTCTGTTCCGGCTCCAGAACACTGTTCAGTCTCTCCAGAACCGAGTCATCGGCCAAAGAGATTTCATCAATGAGGAACATGCTCCCCTCCTTCATGGCGAGCACCAGGGGGCCGTCAACCCACTCAAACAGCTTGCTGTCTTTTGGATCACCCTGCATGATAAAATAATGTGATATATAAACTACTAAAAAAAAGTAGGGGAACTTGGAATTTCAAGATAAATAACATAACCACCTTCAACTGCACAATATCCATAGGATGCCCTGTATAATAAAATAATGTAATATATGATGTGACTGTAGTTTAAACTAGGTACCTATTTGCATACTCACACTTCCACTCATCTTTCCTGATTACATTCTCACCTTACTTACTCACCTTAGCTCTTTACATACTCACCCAGGTTATTTACCTAACTCCTAATCAACTTAGTCATTCATTTATGTATACTGATAGAAAGACAAAGGAACGCTAGTTGGAATTATACCCCACTTCCGGTCTTGTCGCCATGGTTTCTTTTGTTAAAATTGTAGGTGTATATCTGGATACACCTCCACTTTTGAGATCAAAAGTGTAGGAATATCAGCAAAACTGCAGGTGTATCAGATCACAATGCTGAAAAGGGGCTATAGAGTTATAGTAAGCACGCACACCCTGAACGGAGATAGTAAAACAACCCGTGCATTTGCTGCACGAGCTTCACGAGCCCAATGTGAATGCGTCCCAGTCGCAGTGAGGCCTCCTTTGGGTGGTTATTTTTAGAGACATTCTTGGCAAATATGTAAAATAATTATTATGTGAAATATA
>JAUELE010246055.1:0-11102 GCA_031471655.1 Diodora aspera | reverse complement strand
ATCAAAAGAGAAAAATTATTGGAAATTAAGATGAAACATACATTAGCAAGATTTGAATAGGGTGACGTTTCTTTTGCAGTTAAGTATATATCTCAAAATGAATATAAAGACCAGCTCTGAACATAGATTGGCTTACCTGCATCTTTGATCATGTTCCTTTAAGATCCATATGGGTATTGCTATTTTGATATGTGACAGTGATAGTTTGTCAATGAGATATTTTGATAATTCTATAAGTCTATTCGTTGTCACAGTTTTCAATGAGGAAATATCAATTAATTTTAATTCCGACAATACTGCGCATGTAGGGTAAGGTGCTTCCCTCGTTGTTGGTAGACGTGTGTTACTAAGTGATTGTGTTGAAGACGTTACACGATGCATTTATGAAGACAATCCTTGCAATATGCTATGTTCGATTACAGACATAATGTTACATTGCAAGTGAAGCATTTCAGTCATAGTGAACGGTATGTGCAATACACCGCCCTGCGTGAAAGGAGAATTAAAAAGAAATGACAGATAGAAAAGTGAAAGGTTGTATGTCACGCATTAAGTTACTGAGGTTCTATTCTTTCTTTTTAAGTAACACTGTATTCACTTTCCGAAAGCCACACATGGTAAACCAGAAAATATATTATTTCAATGTTGCTCTTTTTTCTTTTGATGAAAAGAAAAAGCTACGAATTGACAAGAGGGACAAGTCAGGGTGGACGCTACTTCACCATGCTGCTGCGTTGAGGAATGCTTCTGCAGTTGAGTATCTGCTTAAGAAAGGCGCTGATGGCAATAAGAAGGGTACGAGCTGGTACATGAACAGGGGCCGGAACTGGAACTCAGACTTCTACTCGGACAATGACAGGTACGATGCATCGCCATTGCATGTTGCTCTTTCATACCCTGACGACAGGGTCACACTCGAAATAGTTGAATTGCTCATTGTATTCAATGCCGACGTCAATCGGCCTGACAGAGAAGGTAGGACACCCCTCCACATGTTGTGTATGCAGCAAACTATCGCTGTCGAGATGCTTAAATTGTTGTTTGGAGCAAATGCTGATACCAACAAATGCAACGACTGGGGAGAAACACCACTTCATGTTTTGTGTAAAAATGAACATTTGACAAATGAAACACTAACTGCCCTCTTGAAAGCTAATGGTAATATTAATATTCAGGATGAAAAAGGACGCACACCGCTTCATCTTTTGTGTCAGAATGACAAGCGCACACGCGACATGCGTGACATGACGATAAAAAGAAACGTTGACTTCAGTATTCGGGATAACAATGGAAGCACACCGCTCCATGTTTTGTGTAGACATTGCAAGTACGCAGGAGAGATGCTTGACATGTTGACAAATGGAAATGTTGATTTCAGTATTCAAGATAACGAAGGAAGAACACCGCTTCATCTTTTGTGTCAGAATGAAAGGTGCACAAGAGAGATGCTTGATATAGTGGTAAAGAGAAAGGCCGATTTCAGTATTCAGGATAAGAAAGGAAGAACACCGCTCCATGATTTGTGTCAGAATTTCAAGTGGACACGAGAGATACTTGACATAATGATAGAGAAAAATGCTGATTTCAGGATTCCGGATAAGCAAGGAAGAACATCGCTTCATCTTTTGTGTCAGAATGAAAGGTGCACAACAGAAATACTTGACATAATGATAAAGATAAATGCTGATTTCCGTATTCCGGATAACAAAGGAAGAACACCGCTCCATCTTTTGTGTCAGAATGAAAGGTGCACAGGAGAGATGCTTGACATAATGATAAAGATAAAGGCTGATTTGAGTATTCGGGACAACGAAGGAAGAACACCGCTCCATCTTTTGTGTCAGAATGAAAGGTGCACAGGAGAGATGCTTGACATAATGATAAAGAGAAAGGCTGATTTGAGTATTCGGGACAACGAAGGAAGAACACCGCTCCATGTTTTGTGTCAGAATGAAATGTGCACAGGAAATATGCTTGACATAATGATAAAGAGAAAGGCTGATTTGAGTATTCGGGATAACGAAGGAAGAACACCGCTCCATTTTTTGTGTCAGCATCCCTTTCGCAGCAAAAATACTCTTGAGACATTTCTAAAAGCCAATGTTGATATCAATGTTAAGGATAAGCACGGAAGAACACCGCTCCATGTTTTGTGTCAGAATTACGAATGCACAGGAGAGATGATTGACAAAATGATAGAAGGAAAAGCTGACCCCAGTATTCAGGATAACGAAGGAAGTACACCGCTCCATGTTTTGTGTCATCATTACTTATTCAGAAAAGAGACTGTTGAAACACTATTACAAGCCAGTGATGATGTCGTCAATGTTCAGGATAAGAAAGGAAGAACACCGCGCCATTTGTTATGTATGCCTACACCAGGCTGGGATCATGATGACCTCAACTATCGTCATTGTAAAGC
The DNA here is from genome assembly GCA_031471655.1 of Diodora aspera. Lineage (NCBI taxonomy): Eukaryota > Metazoa > Mollusca > Gastropoda > Lepetellida > Fissurellidae > Diodora > Diodora aspera. The sequence goes on along the minus strand of JAUELE010246055.1, from coordinate 8,680 downwards.
ACAAGAGATAAAACCGTTGATTGATGCAATGAAAAAGGCAAACGCACGATTCAGTATCCCTGACAAGAATGGCGACACACCACTTCACAAACTTTGCAGAACAAGGAGAGTTTTTACAGGTGTTTTAGAGGCTATGCTGAAAGAAGTAGATGATCTAGATGCACAGAATATGGATAGCAAGACTGCAATAGATCATTTGTTTGAACAAACAACCCCTGATGTTGAATGTATTGAGTTGATAAGGAAGTCGGGTGCTCGTCTTTCAGAGAGCAACATAAAAGCCTATGAAATCTGTCATCGACCAAAGCGCATCAAATTAGATACGAAATAATGGAGGATAGACGTTGATACAGAAGAACCTGTTCACAGACTGTTCCAGTATGTATCTTACAGGGCACAGCTCCCATAGTAACTGTTATCTGAACACTTGACAAGCTGCTACAACCCCACTCAGCTCCAGCAAGGGGGAACTTTCTTTTTCACTGTAACATTTTTACTGACATGGTTCAGTATCTACAGATCACGTTGGGTGAAACCATTCACTTGTCAACTTCTTAGGATTGTGACTTATTCTCTCTTCATTAGGATGGTTTTCCGAAGAATGTTCCGCCGAATTCCGAATGCTTTCCGAGTATAAACTGAAGGCATTTATTTGAAAGATCAACGTTTCCGAAGATTTACGAAAATGTTCAAACTTCTGTAAAGCCCACGGGATCCTGTATAGCTGGATAAGGATGTTTCTGCTATTGACACGGCGATAAATTGCAGGTTTCTGTTATTTATGCTGACCGTAGCGTGACAACGCGTTATAATTTATTATTAATGGAATTCTGGGTAAGGAGAATATTGTTTTACACAACGTCCCACCTCAGAGAAGAAAAGGCTGACATCAAACAAAGAGAATGGACGTGCTTTCTCACCACTATTTCCATGTTGTAGATATTTAAAGTGTAGATACAAAACATTGATAATAAGACATTAACTAGTTTCTAATATTCATTAGGATATTACCATGAGACATTTCTGTCGAACAGTTCCGAATGCATCCATTTTGTCTTTTCAAACCTGGGGGTTAAATAAGGTTGGTGTCTTTCACGAGGTGACAAACATAACAAACATGTTATATGTTGAGTTGATTTGTCTTGATATGTAAATAGTTTCAATTACATTTATATTTCCCAATGTTTTTGTTGTTTATAAAAAGAAAACATTGAATTTGACCACGTATCCAACTTAATCAAATATTCAGTGATTATTCTCAAGTGCAACGTGGTCGAATGTGGTATTACGGTACTTTTTACGATGTCAGTACCGGCTAGACTTGCTGTATCTTCAATGTCAGATTCAATATAATCATATTCCCTATATTTTTGTGTATTTGTGTGGATTACATGTGCTTTTTGCCGTGTGGAGTTAGCGTATTTGAACTCAAATATAGTAGAACGTGTAAATATTGTGATCATTCAGTTAGAGTGCTGTGTCAATTAATGTGTTTGATCGAAGGGATTGTTTTAAGCAACAAAGCTGACAGTTGTTGCCCATGTCTCTTATGTATCCAACATATAATCTCCAATGACATGTTCTTTTATTAGTTAAATTTCCTGCTAATTGTTTAATCACTGAATTACAATGTCGTGTTAAACTTGTAACTTGTTGTATTATGGTTGCATTTAGCTGTGATTGTGTACTGGCGGGCTCGGATCCGGGGAAGGGGGCAACATTGAGGGCAGCAAACCAACCCGTAAAATATTATGAAAACTCATGAAATATGCTGAGAATGCACCATTTTGCATGCTAATTTTTCATTTAATTTTGAGATGTTGGGAAGGCGCACACACGTGCAATTGTAGTAATCTATCACGTTCATTATAAGACCATATGTGCTAAGGAAGAGATGTATAAGTGCATACGTATTCTAACAATGAGATAAGACGAACTTACAGCAGGAGTACAACGTACAGTCCTATATGACCTGCCATCCTTCCATGAGTAGTTTAGTGCTCCGGGTGGGTAAGGTCACAGCGCAGGTCATGGCTCAACTTACATTTGTCAGTTAGTAATATAGTCGATTTTTCCATTAATTAGTCACAGTTGCCGACAACCATTATTCTACGTGTTTTTTATGCATCCAAATTATATTCAACAGCATGTCACAAATAATATTAGCATTTTATTATTTATTTCTGCTATATTTTTTTGTGAATTACAACGATCTTTATTTATGGATGTTTGGTATTTTGTAGTAAATGTGTGGATTCATTATGTACTGAGAACGATATAGAATCCTGCATTAACAAATGTAAATATGTATTATGTACTGTATGAAAGACATAGATTCCTGCATTAACAAATGTACTGTGTGAGCCATATAGATTCCTGCATTAAGAAATGCAAAGATTTATTATGTACATTATGAGCGATATAAAATCAGGCATTAACAAATGTAAAGATGTATTATGTACTTTGTGAGCCATATAGATCCCTGTATTAACAAATATAAAAATGTAGTATGTCCTTTGTGAGCCATATAGATTCCTACATTAACACATGTAAAGATGTATTATGTACTTTATGAAAAATATAGATCCCTGCATTAACAAACTATCTATTCCAGTATTTTAGGATGATGAAAGGAATTTCATCCGAATGAATGGAAGCTACTCGTATATGTATTATTTGGAAAACGTTGCAAGTTCTCAGTTTTAACATCAACCAGTTACAACGTTCAACGTACTTCTATTGCCGCTGAAGAATACACTGTTTGTTCTCCTGATCACAACTGCAAAAGTGGTCTTATTTCGTGACTGTGGAAATATTTTAGAGCTCGAAGTAAGTCTAACTCAAGATAAGCAAACAGGAGCCAGACTGTTCAGAGGACAAACAAGAAGAATAAAATTAAATATAGTCTGGGTCTCTTGAGAATGCAATACATATCATTTTGTGGACTAAAAGCCTTTAATCAGAGAACTCGATCAGAGAAGTTTGATGATTAATCCAACTGATTTAAGGTGTCAAATCCTTTATTTCAAATGTTCAAAGTCCCATGGTTCAGAGGATATTACATTATTTATGCTACCATACGATTGTATTTCATAATCAAATTAAAAACCCGGGAAACTTTAAAATAGCAAATCCGTAGAACCTGTAGTTATGATCCAGTTCAACAGTTTAAATCCCTTATCCTGAATGTAGCAGCTTTCTGAATTTCCCTAATGTATTCTCCAAGTGTCAGGAGCTCTATCGAGGCAAACCATGTCCACGTAGACAACGTAATAGCTCTTCTAAATGGTTGAAAATGTCCCTGATTTACAAATACATGTGGATGTTGAAAATGAAACATACTTTCGATAAATTGATTTCTTATAAGACAGATCTTGCAGTGTGTTACAAAGCCACAAGGTCGTATTTCAATCTACATTCACGTCTGTATCAGTGTGAATTTAAATACCATTATCCCAACTGCACTGGTTGTTTAAATTTGATAATTTATCAAGCCTAAAACAGCGCGTGGAAGTGACGCATCTGTTTGAATATGCTGGTGTAAACCGACTCCCGTCTTCGAAAACAGTTGCGCTTCCAAAAATCTTTGAAAACGAAAGACGGATGTATTTCACTTGTGCATACAACATGTTTTAAGGCATCATTTCTGAGACTAAAGGATTCTAAAGTAAGAAAGACAGTGTTCTGATATAAACACGAGTGGCATGTTACACATTTGAACAATTTTCAGGTGCAAACGTTCATTATGTACTTTATGAAAGATAAATAATCCTGCATTAACAAATGCAAAGATGTGTTTTGTATTCTGTGAACGATATAGAATCCTGTATTGACAAATGCAAAAATGTATTTGGCACTTTATGAAAGATACAGATTTCTGCATTAACAAATGCAGATATTTATTATTTACTTTGTAAACTAAAAACCTTTAATCAGAGAACTCTGAGAAGTATAATGATTAATCCAGCTATTTAAAGGTGCCACATTTTGCACTTCAAATGTTAAACGTGTCATAGTTTATTGGACAGTACATAATTTATACTACCGTACAAGTGTATTTCATAATCAATTAAAATCCTGTGAATCTTTAACATAGCAAATCCGTAGAACCTGCAGTTATGATCCAGTTCAACAGTTTAAATTCCTTAACCTAAATATAAAAGTTGTCTGGATTTCCCTCAAACTATACAAATGTGTGTTTTATCTGCAAGTGTCATGAGCTGTATCGAGCCAAACCATATGAAAGTAAACAACGTAATAGCTCGTCTAAATGCCTGAAGATGTCCCCAATTTATAAATAGATGCTGTAAATAACCCATACTTTCGATGAACTGATTTCTTATGAGACAAATCTTTCAACGTGCAGAGTGTAACAGTATGGCAAAAGGTCATAGTTCAACCAACATTCGCGTCAGTATCATCGAGAATTGATATACCTTTATCCCAGCTGCACTAGTTGTTTTAATTTAATAAGCAAGCTTGACACAGCTCGTGGAAGTGACGCACCTGTTTGAATATGCAGGTGTAAACTCCGAAAACAGTTGCGCTTTCAACATTTCTTTAAAGCTGCTTCAAATTTAGATTGCCGACACTTCCAGTGATAGTTTCGCAAAATAGGACATTGGCTGTGCTATAAAATGGAATACTGATACATTTATTATTCTGAAATACATATCTGTCCAATCAGATAAAGATGGAAGCAAAAATGTATTTACAAACAAAAGGCGGATAAATTTCACTTTTGTGGACAACTTGTTTTAAGGCATAATTTCTCAGACTGAAGGATTCTAAAGTAAAACTAAAGTGCAGAAACATTCTGATTCACAACATTTCAGACAGTGTCCTGATGTAAACACGAGTGGCATGTTACATTTGTTTTACACTTTTTAGGAGCATTTTATGTGCTGTTTTTGCAATTATGTAAGATATGACACTTGGGTGTTCCCAATGCATTAACTGCCAAGTTCAATGATTCAATGGCGAATATGTACGTTCCATAGCATGATGATGATCATCATGATTATGATCATGATGACGATGACGATGATCATGATGATGAAAATATACTACCTTCAACTTGTATTTTACTTGTACATTTCGCCGATAGATTATAGAAAATATTTTTTTTTAAATAGCACGTGTAATTTCTTTTTCATCGAAACCATTTATATGGACCAGTTAAGGAGTGTAGACGCCAAGCTTGATTGTGACGGGTGTCGGAGTTCCTTTCCTAATGTATGTGTTATGTGTTTCTTCTGGCTTTTGCTGCAAGCAAGCTCCCCCCCCCCCTATATCAAATAAAATAAAATAAAGAAAAACAAAAGCGGGACAACATAAGGGAAAGTCAGTCAGGATTCAGGCAACACAGAAGTGAAAATATATACATGTACATTTCATTTTGCTTTTCGGTTTACTGGTTGGTATTTTTTCGGCAAAAAAACTCACAAACGCGTTGTATGTTGAGTGGATCCGTCTTGATATGTACATATGTTAACGCAAATGTATCGTTTCAAATGTTTTGTTAAACAAAATCATTGAACTTGACAACGTATCCAACTTTTAGTCAAATATTCAGTCTCTGTTCTCAAGTGCAGCGAGTTGTATGTGATATTACGGTACTTTCAACGATGTCAACACTGGCTAGACTTGATGTATCTTCAATGTCAGGTTCAATATAAATGTCCTATATTTTTGTGTATTTGTGTGAATTACATGTACTTTTTGCCTCGTGGACTTGAACTCAAAAAACATTGTAATAGTGTAAAATAATATTGTGATAATTCAATTAGAGTGCTCTGTTATTGTGTTTGAAGCGTAGCAAGGCTGACCCGTGTTTGACAAGTTATTCCCCGTGTCTCTTATGTATCCAGGTTATATTATCCAATGGGATGTTTTTTTTTATTAGTTAAATGTTCTGCTAATTACTTAATCAGCGAATTAAAATGCTGTGTTAAACTTGTTGTATTATGTTTGTATTAAGCTGTGATTGTGTACTGGTCGATAAATGTATGTTGAGCTTGCGCAAACGTCGAAATATCGTCCGATAGGCTAAATGGCGTGATGTTGGGAAGGTGCATATACGTACAATTGTAGTTAATCGCATTCATTATAAGGACATATATATATATATGTATGCTGGGGAAGAGATGAATAAGTGCATAATTATTCAAACAATGAGATAAGACGAACATACAGTAGGAGTACAACGTTCAGTCCTATATGACCTGCCACCCTTCCATGAGTAGTTTCACGCTCAGGGTGGCTGAAGTCACAGCGCCGGTCATGGCTCAACTTACATTTGTCAGTCGGTAATATAGTTGATTTTTTCATTAATTAGTCACAGTTGCCGATATCCGTTATTCTCCGTGTATTTTATGTATCCAAATTATATTACACAGCATGTCATAAGTAATATTATTATTTTATTATTCGTGTTATTGAGTTCATTTTAAAGTAAATTTATCGTTTCCAATGTTGTTGTTTTCATGTAAAGAACTCATTGAATTTGACCACGTATCTAACTTTTAGTCAAATATTCAGTGTTTATTCTCAAGTGGTAGTTGGTATTGCAGTACTTTTAACGATATCAGTACTGGCTGGACTTGCTGTATCTTCAATGTCAGGTTTAATATATATTTCCCATATTTGTGTGTATTTGTATAAAGGACATGTACTTTTGCCTCTTGGAGTTAGCGTATTTGTATTCAGGCATATTGTAATAGTGTAAATATTGTGATGATTCAATTTGAGTGCTCTGTTATTGTGTTTTAAGCGTAACAAAGCTGACACGTGTTTGACAAGTTATTCCCCATGTTTCTTATGTATTCAGGTTATGTTCTCCAATGAGACGTCCTCTTATTAGTTAAATTTCCTGCTAGTTGTTTAATCACTGAATTGTAATGTCGTGTTAAAATTGTTGTATTATGTATTTGTATTAAGCTGTGATTATGTACTGGTCGATAAATGTAAGTTGAGCTTGAGTAAACATCGCAATATCGTCCGATAGGCTACATGGCGTGCTTAGACGAGTTTATTTAATTCTGAGAGGTTGGGAAGGTGCACACACGTGCAATTGTAGTTACTCTATCACGTTCATTATAAGGTCATATATGCTATGGAAGAGATGAATAAGTGCATAATTATTCAAACAATGAGATAAGACGAACATACAGTAGGAGTACAACGTACAGTCTCATATGACCTGCCATCCTTCCATGAGTAGTTTCATGCTCCGGATGGGTGAAGTTACAGCGCAGGTCATAGCTCAACGCACATTTGTCAGTCAGTAAAGTAGAAGATTTTTGTATTAATTACAATGTTGTTACAACCAAATATGCCGATATCCATTATTCTCCGTGTTTTTTAATGTATCCAAATTATATTCCCCAGCATGTCATAAGTAATATTAGTATTTTATTACTTATTTCTGCTATATAGTTTTTCGAATTTCCATGATGTGTTGTTGTATTTATGGATGTTTTGTATTATGCAGTAAATGTATGGATTTATTATGTACTTTACAAATGCAAACATTTATTATGTAATGTGTTTGCCTTATATAATTCTACGTTAAGAAATGCAAAGATGTATTATGTAGTTTGTGAAAGATATAGAATCCTGCATTAACCTGCATGTAAAGTTGTATTATGCACTTTGTGAGCGATATAGAATCCTAAATAATATTAACAAATGCAAAGATACAGGTGTATACAATATTTGGAAAACGTTGCAATTCCCCTGTTTAACCCTAAGTACTTCTATCATACACTGTTAGTTCTCTGGGTCACAACTGAAAAAACTGATCCTATTTCGTGAGTGTAGAATTCTTTTAGAGCCCAAAGTAAGTCTAATTCAAGATCAGCAAACAGAGGCCAGACTGTTCAGAGAACAAACAGGAAGAATGAAATTAAACATAGGCTAGGTCTCTTGACAACACAATGCATAACATTTTGTGAACTAAACACCTTTAATCAGAGAACTCTATCAGAGAAGTATACAGCTGCTGAACAAAAGTGTGTTTAACCACTTTAGAAACACTATACAATATCATACAATCTGGCATTTCGTTAATGTTCCTAACTTTGTTAATTATAAAGCAATATTCGGTTTGTTCTCGCTTAATTGTACGTCAATGTCCTGCCCATCATACAAATAGACATCAATGTCATGATGACAGTAGAACAAATTTGGCTTGCTTTTAAAGGGTGTCGGGAGTTTCCTTCCTGATGTTGGTTTTCTATGTTTCTTCTTTCAAGCCAACCCCCTCAATTCACCCCGAAAAATGCGGACAACATTAAGGCCAAATCAGTCAGGATGCGGAAAACAGAGTAGTGAAAATATATACATTTCATTTTGCTTTTGGTTTACTGGTTGCTATTTGTTCTGTCAAGGTCACTGCCCAACCACCCTCCATCATATCCGAAGGTACCCATGCACCCATGTTATTGATGGCAAAAGTTGTACACAGAAACAAGACGCCAAAGTTATTTGGAATGACTGTAATTGGACCCCATTTTCAAATAGCGGTCAATACCTACATTCCAAAGGAAAAAAATGGGCAACACATTGAACCTAACATTCAGTTTTAGCAGTTTTAAGTGATATAAGACCACGTGTTGTTTTTACGGTAGGCCTACTTTCACCTCTGTCAGATGGGGCGAGATTTAATATTTCTGTAATA
>JAUELE010246044.1:0-11103 GCA_031471655.1 Diodora aspera | reverse complement strand
TTGTTTAACGTGACCCGGGCGGGATTCGAACTCGGAACCTTTTGGTTGCGAGTCCAGTGTGCTAACCACTGCACCAACCCCGCGCCCTCTGGTGAGAACAGGACACACATGAGAGTTATCAAACAATCAATCAGAATGCTTGTTGCTTTGCTCCTTCTTGTTCACATGATTGGGTACTGTCTTTTAGGTGCAGCGCACAGTACTAGTTGCTATTTTTAGCCTCTCAAAGTAAGCGGAAAGAAACGGATTATGTTCTGAAAGACCATTAAAAGTATGGCCCTGATTGAGCAATGAAAATCACGTGCCTCCAATCAGAGGATAGAGCTTGAATTCACAATAGGGTGGCTTATTGGGACAGGGTTGAGTTAGCGTACATATCTTGTGAGCTGTCACACCTGTCGGGGAGAGATTGTAGTAACTTGAGATGCCACTGCTTTTGAACTTAACAAAGTCTTCAGTTGGGTTAGAACCCAAGATTTTATGGGTCAATGGGCTACCCACTACCCATTCTGCCACCCACAGACAATGCATGTGTCACTGGATGAGTTAGCACTACAGATATATTCAGTTTACCAGGAGAGACGTGCAACTCTTCACCAGGATGATCATCAAGTCTGCTGACTGATGAGTCACAGCTGCTACTGCATTGCTGGAATCCGAACTGCAACATTCTTGTGGAAGGTAGAATGCTATTTAAATTAACAGTAGGACTCTAGAGAGACAATCTTTCAGCTATAGCACCACAGTATAAGTAAGTTGACTACCACTGTACAGACAGAGTTTGACCAACAGTCATGAAGACCAGTGCCCAGGACACTATCCCACATCTGTGACCAGGCCTGAACCAGAGACTTCACAATATTTGTAATGAGACAAACGTTACTGCTTCATTGCCACACAAACAAACCTTCTCCAGGTCATACATGGCATATCTCCTGATTTAGGTGGGAGACTCCTGATCTTCACCCCTATTTGATTTTTTGGTCAAATTGTTACAAAACTCTTTTTGCAGATGTCTATGGTATACATAACAATTTTAGAAAACAACCCCCTTTGAAACCCCAGTCTCCCTCTTTTTCAAACAGGATCTCCCCCTTCGGCAGGTATGGGTTATGCCGTGTATGTTAAGTGGTGCCAGTTATATTCATCAGGCATAGTTTTCAGAAGTCTTACAACTATATCACCAACCAACTGCACTGTTGCTGAGCTGAATAAGTTGAATTGAGTTGAAATGGATTTTTTACATTGCAGGGAGCAATATTTCAGCCATAGTGCAATGTGATGTGCAAGAGGCACATCAAGAAAGGGACAACACAGGATTTATAGTAAGAAAGCAAAAGACGGCTCTTACGTCAAGCACGAGGATACTGGGGTCCTGTTCTTCCTAGTGTTAGAGCGACACCCCCGGGGTGAGCTGAATAAGAATTCTCTGATTACTAGAAAACTCAAGTTGTCATTTGAATCTTCAACCATAAAGGCTATGGTAAGTGTTCACAAGGCCAGCTCGCTGTCCAGTGGCTTTCTCATATACGCAAAGGAAAAACCTGAGAAGTCTCAATTTTGTCCAGAAAATCTATGAAGAAATACAATGACAATTGGTGACTTATAAACATTAAATACTGACACTAGACCTCAAAGCATTTGATCACTAAAAGCACTTTGTTTTTCATTGTTGGATGATATAGCAAAGAAAATTTAGCGATCAGTATGTGTGACTACATAGACTTTGAAATATGTGTTATTCTCATTTCACAATTTCACAGCCATGTAGTCAACAGATGAACGGCGCTCTCGCTTCACAGTCTGTTTTCACTGAAACACTTGATGAGTGCCCATGACCTGATGCGACTATAACCAGAGACTTAATTACAGGAAACTATACACCACCACTGGCTACAATATACATTGTAAATTATGATACCACGGTACTGAAAACCTAAGAATTCAATACTTCTTTGGTTTCCAGTTGCCAAATATCAGTATAATGAAATATTGACTCAAATGATACCCCGCTCTTTAACACGGATAAAGTTCTTCTCTCTATTCAACATACCCAAAACGCAAATTCCCCTAATAAATTGGAATTGTCAAGCTTAAAACTTTACATCTTTGGATGGAATGCTAATTGCATGCATCAGAGATTGGACAGAATGTAGTTTAGGCACCACAGGGATCACAGATGTATCAGAGATTTTATACAAGTAAAGCCATCACTTACTTTCAACTTTCATATATTTCTGTCATAAGACTGTACAAGTAAGAGTGCTAGTAACATTAATTTTTCTTCAAACAGAAATAATGTTGTTTATAACAAGTAGTACTTAATTACATATCACATCCTGTACATGTTTGTGAATTTGTTCAACAAGTTCAGTGCAAGGTCTGTCCTCTTAAATGAGTCTCGTGTTTTTCAGGTACTGAATGAGAGTCTTGTGGATGAACTGATACTGTCCCAGTGTCTGTACCATGTACATCCTCTGCTTGCGGATTCCCTCAAGAGCCTTGGGCAAGTCTACACTCTGAAACATACCAAAGCATGGATTTAACATAGATTTCAGGAATCTTTCAGCAACATTACTATCATATAGGCACCATTCTAGGGCTGAGGAAAGTTGTAACTGCAAAATCAGTACCTGTTTGCTTTTCAAGGCTTGGAGCGAATGGATTCTCTCACAAATATTTGGCATTCTAATTAATCATACTATTGGTATTTTACTACTTTTACTTAAACACTTAAACTAGAATTTAAAACTAAAATTCTGTAAGAACACACAAAACATGTAAAATCTTAAAAACAGCTTCACATTAACTATGGTATTTCATGCATCTTATGTGGTACTGATGTCCCATATTTCATTAACAGTTCACACCACCTGTTTTCTATTTCATAGACCGTAGTTGATCCATTAGCACACACAAGTTATAAAGTTCATGTTGTCTGCACCTACATGGTTGTGTTCAAGACACCACTTCATGACCATGGTGAGAATCACGACCCCTGTCCTCCCCACTCCAGCGCTGCAGTGAACAACGACTGGGGCCTTCTTCCCGCTTCCCTCTTCGCTCTCAGCTAGCCGTCGAACAGAGTCAATCTCGTCCAGGAAACCTGCCATACAACACAAACAATACTAGAAGAATGAACTTAAAATCCTGTCCGGATCTTAATGTACAACAGCCGAAACAGATTCATTCTTCAGTATCAGAAACATGGATACTTAACCCGTTTACGACAGATTTCTCAGTTTCAATGATGAGTGCCAGACGGTATTATTTTCACGGATTTTAGACTACGTTCAGGGGGTTGATTCAGATGACCACAACAATGATGAGGTAGGGAAGTTCTGTGATATATACGATACCGTTATCACACGTGATACTCATTACATTTTATGGCTGACTGACTCATCAGTCACGAGTGAGTGATTCCATTGTTAAATGAGGTTTGACAAGAACTTTATGCTTCACAAATATTTCTGAGGTACAGAATCAAGTTTTATCAGATTCAAACAATAAAATCACTTACTCTTGGTCTATTGCGATAGTCTGCTAAGGGCATATCTGAACCAGTAGAATTGCTTACATTCGTCTGAACTACCTGTTGACCCATCACTGCACTTATCATCATCGAAATTAAAATTGTCTCGATTAAAATTCTTTGTAATTTTTCAACTGCAAACAACTTGCTGACATTTTGATACAGAATGAACGGTCTTAATGACAACGTCAGCTAATTACCTGCAATCAAGAGAGGTCAACACGCATCATGCACGGGCAGTGTTATATCATGGTTCAAAATCACGATGATAACGTGTTTCCCCCAACTCGCGTGAGATAACAACTGCATGCTGTCAATCAGCGCCAAGTGTGGCATAACAGCCATCCGTCCAGTGGGCAAAATATCTAGGTCAACTACAGCAGCCATCCGTCGTCAAGGGGTTAAAACACTCCTCCATGCAACCAATTTTGGTTGACAATAAGGTTTAATATTGTCAAAGTAATGCAAAAGAATATACACAAATATATCAATGGTTTGGAAACTTTTTCGGCATCATTATAATGGCTGTAGAGCTTGATCTTGACCTCTGACATTCAAAACGATTAAATGAATCCTAGCAATAACTTACTAATTATGTTCTAATGATGTGAGAATGCCGGTTAGCACATTGGTTAGCAGTCAAGCTATATGTCTCTATTGATAGAGGTGGTCTGTATCTCTTTTAGCGTGGAGATGTAATACTCATACTAACATGAAATAGGTGAAGATATGGCTGAAAGACTGCCAAAAAGCTAAAAAAACATAAAATCACTCACTCTCTTGCTAGCGAGTAGTTTAGGATTTTACATGGTTTTCGACAATCTTTCAGCCACATCACTTCGGTGTGAGACTCCTATCTCCAGGTTGAAAGTGATTTACCCGGGGTGCACTAGCATGATAGAAAAACTGATGTCTCCACATACTTAAATGTAGAATGTGTGCAGTGCAACTGTTCACCCAATCAGCTACAAGCTGTCAGTGGAGTCTTCAACTCACCAAGAAAGCCATATATGTCTTCTGGGCAGCCATGATCCGGCCAGTCTGTGTACTGGAGGTGCCACACCATGCGATCCTTGGAGCTGGGGATATGGCGGACTGAGATACGACTAGTCACATAACACAGAGAGTTGTCCGTGAACTCAAGGGTCACTTCAAACTGGAAAAACAAAAATCAAAAGGGATTGAGGAACAATTTTATTATTGATTGATAAAGTTCATGCCAGTGACACTTAAGGTGTATTCTTTGAAGTAATTCACCATCATTCTCAAAAAGCCAAAGAGGTTCAACAATCCAAAACGCTTGACTCTGTGTTATGTTTTTTCTCTGATAACTCACTCATGGTAGTAGTCTGAGCTGCACTTAACTAAATAAGTTACGAGACAACCATTAATCTAGCCACACACGAACAATGTGTTTCTTGAATTGAAGTTGCAGTCAAGATATTTTGCTGAGCTACACACTTCAGGCCAAATGTCCCTTTGTTAAGCCATCTGGCTCGAAACATGTCACTTAACAAGAATGGTGGCGTGCTCTGCAACATATTACACGTGGAGACCACATATTTTCCCCAAAAGTAAGCCCATGTTGTATCTCTATGGATCTCTGCCAGTAGACCAACCAACTTTGGGACATGTTCATATTTAAAATGTTATATGCACAAAGAAATATTGGTCACTTACATCCCCTAAGGTCTGTTTGTGTTCATGTCCAGATTCTTGTGGCCAGTACGGGTGGCACTTGCTTTTACCAAGTTCCTGCAATAAAGGCATATCAAAAGAGTGAACCTTAGGTTTGTTTTAAAATACGCAATGCCCATTGAAACTGGATACAATAGTTTGTGATCATGAAGAACTAAGCGCACTGAGTCTGCACCGTGGAAATTTGCGCTATATAAGAAGTATTTATTATTATTTATTATTAACTATAACAGTGTATTAAGAAAACTGATTTAAACAGATAACTAACATTACATTACACATATTATTTCAAACTTCAAATGAAATATCTCACAACAAAGATCATTGTGCATGTTTTGAACTTCTGCTCTGAACATAAAGAGCTTTATAATGGATGCTTCTTGTGTTTACCGTCAAAGCAGTCAACATGGAAATCACATTGACTTCCTGTTCCCAAATCATCTGCCAGAAATCAGCACATGTGTTCTCCAGCGGAGCTTGAGTGGCCATGAACCACCATTCATTGTTCTCGGCTTCCAACTGAAACAAATCATTCGAATTAAGTCATGTATGTTCTCTAAGGTTTGGTTTTCAATTTCAAACACAGCTTCCAGTGATATGCCAACAATATGACAATGATTTGGGGGCTCCTCTCTGGGATGAACGACAGTCAATCACAATTCAAATGAAAATCACAATTCAAACCCGCATCTGACTAGTCAACTGATTGGGTGAGAGCTCTAATGCCATACTATCCTGTGCCTGTTCTTTGTCTCACTGCTAGAATAATTGCGGCCGACATAACACACAACTGTGAATGGCCACTATCATGGCTTTGCATACATCATATGAATGCATGTGATTGACAGATTATGAAACAACTTTTTGCATTCATAAGCACATGAACCACATGGCTGATTACTTAGCAGTGAAACAGTTGAGGAAACCTTTTTATAATGTTTTTGTTGTATGTATTAAATGACAACAATAATGTCAGAGCGACAAAGTGTAGGATTCAAACCCACAACTGTTAGCACCAACTGACAGCTGGGTGATCACTCTACCACTGCACTACCATGTGCTGATTCCCTATAGAAATTTTTCAAAATGTTTTCATTCCATGTATTAAATTACAACATAATGTCAAAGTGACTACATTTCCACGGTTCAATATATGCCAGAGTGAGTGAAATGGATTTTTACATTGCAGGGGGTAATATTTCAGTCATAGCACAATGTGATGTGCAAGAGGCACATCAGAAAAAAGAACAACATAAGATCGATAGCAAGAAAGAGAAAGCAAAAGATCCCCATTTAGGTCGCCTTTTACGACAAGCATTGGGTTACTGAGACCCTATTCTATCCAAGTTACACCACGTCACTCCCCGGAAGCCCCACGGGGTGATAGTAACAAAGAGAAAGCAAAAGATCCTCATTTTAGATGGCTCTTACAGCAAGCATGAGGATACTGGGGTCCTATTCTTTCTGATATAAGGGCAACACCCCCGGAACCCCACGGGGTAAATATAAACCAGAATGCACCAAATCGTCTTTTTCCCCTAAATTTTCTTACGGATGCCTTCAGACCCATTGTCATGGGCTCCACACCTCCTGCACAGGTATATTTAACTGAATACCTGAACCCTTTCGGCAAAATCCTGGATCCTTCTCCGATGCATCATACTGGGGTCTCAATTGCTGCATCTCATATGTTCTTGAGTGGTAGCAGTTGAACCACAGTACACGGTTATAATCAAATTGAGAAAATAAAGAAATCCCCTTAAAATTAATTAGGAATATTTGCATCTGCTCTGATTGGACGGTTACACAGAGATAAATTTCAATTCAAGCAATGGGTCTCACCTTTATATGTGATGCATTTATGTATCCAGAAGAGTTATCTTTTCTTGGTGTCAATTTAACTCTTGTGGCATCATAGGGGAGAACATCCTTGAATCGGTTTCGAGATTCATTATTTGACAATTTAGCAACAGACACCTCCAGATTAGCAACTTTCTTGGCAACCTCTTCAAACTCTACAAATACTTGACCCTCAGATATTTTACTCTCCAGAATCTTACGCTGAAAAACAAATACAAAACATATTAAAATTCTAATGCTAGTCACAGAAAGTAATATGCAGAAAACATACAAAAGCACATAAAGGACCGAATCATGTACAGTAAACTGCTCTGAAAAAAATCTGTTATTTTCATTTTCTTTATTTTTTGAGAAAAACAGAACCAATATAAAACATGTTATTCACTTTTATTTAATGCTGTCACACAATACTGTTATCCTACCAAGTTTCTCTACACACAGCTAAGATTTGTGCAAACTGATTCCCACCCGTTCGTCCTTGGGAGCCCTGCTTTCATCGTTCATCATACCAAATGTTTGAGTCGAACGAAAGTGACCCAGCCGGGATTCGAACACCCGACCTTGCGGTTCCCAAGAAGGAATAATCTGGATCAAGTATAACTAGACATTGACCACCTTTGATGTCAATGGGACTTTGTGTGCTGTGGTTTAAATGGACTGTGGAATTATGTTCTTTTACAGTTTATGTCATTAGGCTGTACCGCGTTTACGCAATGTAGGGGCTATATATTCTAAAGGAACTATGTTTATTCGAAATTTTAGAAACTGCTGAAGGTAAGAATTTTTAGAGGTAAAGTAAATTGATGATCACAACAGAAATAGCACCTTCGTAATTTTAGAAGTTTTATCGTACATGTCTTCTCAAACTAAAACCAAATCAGTATATTCAAGCTTCTACACACACACATCCTAAGCTAACCTTTGAGCTGCTCATAAAGCTTTGGAACATAATCATCATACTCTGCTGAGAAAAAGTTCCCCGCCACCAACTCGGTCAACCCATTTTTATTAAGGTAATCTCTAATGGAATGTTTTGCCCGCCCTTCCTGGCTTTTATTTGACAGCTTCTTCAAGCCGAAATCTGTTTTTCCTTTGGGTTGTTTGTAGATCAAAAACACATATCGATGAAGACCTGAAACAAATCATATTCTGGTCAATCTGTTAGACATGCTTTCCAAGTTAAAAGCTGAAAATTACTAAATTCTCTGTGCGCCGTTGACATGCTAATTTCAGAAGTATGACCCAGAAACGGTCACCAGATGTGTGTTATTTTAAGGGACACAAGTATAAGACTGTTGGAAAATGTGTTCTAACTTTATGATTTATGTGAATTCATTAGATATATCATGATGTACTTTTTGCCATAACATGGAACAGTGTTAAACAAATTCTTGGTTCTAACCTAAAAATTACTCTCAGAACCCTTTATGAACAAACTCCTGGAAGCAAATTCAACAACTTTTAAAAGAGTAAAATTAAGAACCTTTAAAGAATATATCTAAATGCGGCCCCTGGTCATACCAACACAGCCTAATGGTAACAACTTGTGGTCGTGACAGTACCAGTTGGGAATAGTTTGGGCTGTATCCTATCAGAGCACCATGTTTCTAGAACATACCTGTTTTTGGTGGAGGACCTGCACCAACATATTCAGCAACGGTTTCACCTTCTGTGACCTTATTGCCAGGAATATTTACCACTAGCCAATGGTGCCATTCGCCAAATTTTGGATCTGATCGACTTGGAGCATCTGGATCTGTAAGGTCATATAGAGCAAATGAAGGTCCAAAAAACCCATTGTTTTTAAAAAAACAATTGCTTATCTGACAGCAGCTGACACATTTAATCTTACCATATTTCAGAAAGTACTCTCTTTTAAAATACATGTATTGATAAATATGTTTATGATCTGAGAAGAGATATTTTACATTGCAGGAGTAAATTCACCTACAATATGAGAAGTTGTAAAGGCGAACCAAAATGACAGCTGCCTTTCTACGTAAAGCAGGAAATTACTGTTTGTTCTCTTTTCAAGCTCAATAATTACTGCCACACTTGTCAGTTTATACTACAGATAATGCCATGGTGTCAAATGAATAGGCCTATAGAATTACCTGCCTTTACTTTGATGAACAGTAGAGTAACATAATATATTTTGCCATTGTAATATCATAACTATATGTACTTGCTGGAAATAAAGCTGGTTTTTTTGTTGTTGCTATATTGTGCACGTGCTGTCGTAATGTTGCAATGGTGAAAACATTTGCCACATTACCCAAATAAGTTATTTACCATTCATGATTAAAGTGTAATGAGAATCTGGATCAGCATCAAACGTTACTACAGGGGGATCCTTCACTTCAGTCGGTGTGAGAACATCTCCTGGGAAGACTATCTTGGTTCCATAGGACAGCTGAAAATTCAAATCATGCAGGAAGTAAATTAACATGTATACTAACTTTAACATCTCTTTGGTGTAGGCCATTTGGCAATACTTCTATAGGGAAATCAAATTGGGTTGTCCTTTTTCATAAGCCACAACTGATTCCTTTTCAAGCTTTTTTTAATGCTGAAGTTTTGAGAAAACTTAAGTTCAATCCTGTATCTGAAAATATGTACAATTGCCATGAACACATAAATTTTTCACCGTAACTGACACATTTCATTTATTGATCTTAAACTTAATGAAATGGCTAAAGATCAAACTTAGTCTTTGACGAGTCCAATTTCCAGGGACAAAAGCCTTCCTGCGGTCGTCTTCGGACACGAAAACTGCATCCCCTTTCGTAGCTCCGCTCGTGCAGTTTTCAGCGTCACTGACAACAGTGTCAGTCTCGTTTAAAAACATTTAGATGGAGTATACAATCTAAGTGAAAGCAAACGGATGCTAACCCCAAGTTGTTTGAGAGGTGGCCCGTCGATTACGTCGGGGACAACGCTTTCGCTATTGAACTTCTCCATTAGCTTCAACCTTGACCTTACGGAAGCAGACGGATGTGAAGTTCTGCCCAGAAACGATTGGATGAGATCCTGAAATAACACAAATACATAAATGTGTTAAATGTTAGCGTTGTCGTCCTTCGGTGCGGCAGTCCATGGAAGCCCAGAAAGTAACGTATTACTCTTATAAATTATTTCCGAATAAACAACCTTTTATCCCCGCAGCAAATCGTGCCTGTGACGTCACTGGACAAAAACCTGGAAGTCGAATTGTTTGTGTTTTGGGTCTGAGAGAATATGGTCTAGTTTATGCATATATAGAAGGTAGGTACTGTACTGCATTTCACAAAACCAAGGTAGTGCAGTCAGTTGCTCTACGAAACCACAATGCTATTTTTGTTGCATGTTTTATTAGGTCTAACGGAGAGAGATACAGAATATGATGATTGTTTTGGTTTGCCCTCAACTTGTCCCTGACTGAGCAGTGAGTGAGAGAATGAGAGAACGTCTCCTGGCAGTGGAAGATGCTTTCGGACCAAATTAATAACTAAAATGGTTTAATTGCATATCGCAATTCGTTCTAAACACATACCTCCGGAAATATGATAGTTACGTTTTTCATAAACAGATTCAGCAGGAACGAAGTCAAACCAGTATATAAGTTTAGATTTTACCTTTCAGATGTCGTAGGCTAATTATTAATCTACATTTAACATAGCAGCAGATCTGTTGGGCTACACCTTTTTCATTGATATTAATTTGAAACTGTTGTTGCTCTAGTGTGAAAAATGGCCAAATAAA
Source organism: Diodora aspera (assembly GCA_031471655.1). Classification (NCBI taxonomy): domain Eukaryota; kingdom Metazoa; phylum Mollusca; class Gastropoda; order Lepetellida; family Fissurellidae; genus Diodora; species Diodora aspera. Next base: position 269 of record JAUELE010246044.1, on the reverse strand, counting down.
AAAAAGCAAGTAGCCTAATTTGTATGCATGCACATCAGGCTAGCTGACATTCATGAATGATAGACGTAAAAATGATATTTTATAGACTAGGAAGAGAGTTTGTTTTGTAATTAAATTTCAATACACAAGGTTGCATTTCTCAGTTTAATTGGTAACTTTTTAACTAAGTAAGCATGTCTGTAACATAGGAAAGACTTGCTGAGAGCTGTTCGGTCGTAAAACAGTCAGGGACATACATTCCTACACAGCTGAGAAAGTCTTCCTCTTAT